>JASZXU010000907.1:0-12394 GCA_035521515.1 Phenoliferia sp. Uapishka_3
GAGGGGGCGCGAGACAGCGACGACGACTGCGGGAGAAGACTTACTTGGCCTTGACATTGTCAATGGTGTCGGACGACTCGACCTCAAGAGTGATCGTCTTTCCAGTCAAAGCTGCAAAAAAGAAGCGAGAGTGGAAGTTGAGTCAGGTGCCCGATCCCAACAAAGGAAGTCGACCGACGAGTCACGCCGATCGGATTCGTAACTCACTCTTTACAAAGATTTGCATTCCTCCACGAAGACGGAGGACGAGGTGAAGGGTCGACTCCTTCTGGATGTTGTAGTCCGAAAGGGTCCTGCCGTCCTCGAGTTGCTTGCCGGCGAAGATAAGACGCTGCTGGTCGGGAGGGATACCTTCCTTGTCTTGAATCTTGGCCTTGACGTTGTCGATGGTGTCCGAAGACTCGACCTCGAGGGTGATAGTCTTGCCGGTGAGTGCTGAAGAATAAGCCAATTAGCGAACTGCCTTGGAAGGGAGGGGCGCGCACGGTGGCGCCATGGCGATAAGGGGGGACGGTGGCGAAGTGCGAGGGACTCACTCTTGACGAAGATCTGCATCGTGACTTGGTAGAGAGTAAAGAAGTGTAGATTGGTCGAGTGGCTGCAGTGGGCAAGACCGAGGTGAAACGATGTGTGCAGGAGGATGACGGTGGCGGGAGAGCGGGGAAGGGATAGACAGGCGGGGTAGGAGGAGAGCGGAATTGTCAGCGAGCGGTCAACATGGCAGGACTGGCACGCACAGAACTGACCTGTTGGGCGGTTTGCTGGTGGGAGGAAGGTTGGAGGAAGTCAGACGCCGGATGATCGCAGACCGATTTCACACAGTGACGGGGCGTGAAAGGTCCGCGAAGTGCCGCGGGATCATTCTGGAAGTCCTCACCCAACTTCCGTTCCGTGTTGACGCCAAAGCTTGGATACCTAAATATGGCGAACCGAAAGGCCTTTCAGTATTAGCTTCATCGCGAGGCCCACTTCAATCGGCTGGCTTTCGCCACTTGCGGTGACTTGCCTTCGCGAGCACCCAGCGCGAAGTCGACGGCGCCCAACGCCCTGCATTTCTTATGAATCGTACAAGATCGTACGGCCTGCTTACGCTTGAAACTAAAACAATCTTGGCGATTGAATTTCTGGTCTTCTTTGGGGCTTGCATTGCCATCAACTTATTTTGTACTCTGCTCTCGCTTTCGCGGCTGTCTCCTTAGATCTAGTATCGCTCTTCAGGACGCTCCTCGTATCGCTCCTCCCTGCGCTCCTCACGATCCTCACGCCTCTCCTCGCGAGACTCGTGGTGACTGTAGCAAGAGAAGTACTTGAGCGCGCGCTCCGTTACCTAGAAGACAATAGTGACTTACCGACGCTCGCCCTCGTAACCTCCCTGTGGGGGCCCACCGTAGCCCTGTTGAGGTCCACCGTAGCCACCTTGAGGAGGAGGAGGTCCACCGTAGCCACCTTGTCCTCCCTGAGGTCCGCCATAGCCACCTTGTCCTCCCTGAGGTCCACCGCTAAGAAAGGCCGCGAATTAATTTCGGCCGCGAAGGAACCCTGAAGTAAAGCGGCTCACTACTGCTGTTGGTGTTGCTCGTAGTTCTGGTATTGGCTGGTGGGGAGACAAGAGCGTCAGAAATGCCACTGACAACGCGACTGAGGAAGTCCTGCAACGCACTGCTCCTGTTGTCCGTATTGGCCAGAGTTGGCGAGCGCCTGCTCCGCTTGCTGCTTAGCTTCGTGCTTGGCGCGAATGGCATCGTACTCGTTCAATCCCCTAACAGGAAATGGGCCGTTAACTCCTAGTCACACTTACGACGGTAGACAACCATGCTCACTTGGTCTCGATGAGCTTGTCGGCCTCAGCTCTACAATTAGGATCTCTCAGTCAGTCCCACCTCAATTACATGTGTATATGGAGAACGAACCCGGCGAAACCCTATTGTCGTTCGAAAGGTTAACGAAGCCGAAAGAAGAAGTGGGGCCCGAGTGTTGAGGGACGTACAGCGATCAATTCCTTTGCGAATTGGTAAGACTGGGGCTTTCCTTGAGCAGTCTCGTGGTTTTCGTATGCTGGAGAGAACAAGTCAGCTCGGCGTGCACTCCCACCCACCATGGCGCGACCGCGAAGGACAATGAGTCCGCGCGTGACGCTCTCCTGATGAAGTTTGGACGTACCACGCATGGCGGCAAACGCTGCTGCTCCTCCAATGAGCTCGTGAGCTGGAAATAAAAGCAGCAAAGAAAAAGTTGGTCAGCTGGCGCAACGTGTCGCAGCGGCCGACGGGAAGACATACAGAACGAACTCTCGTGGTTCTGGTTGTTAACATGCTGGTAAGCCTGCTCTTGCTGAGTGTCGTCGTGTCCAAAGAATCCCATTATGAATGATTTGAAGTAGTAAGTACTAGTAAGTGAAGAAGGAAAGAGCGAGCGGCGATTTGGATTTCGCTACAAAGGGCGGTCACCCCTATTTTCGTCCGTGAGGCTGTGCACGCAGTTCGATGGGGTCCAGGCTGGCCTGCGGGAATACGTCTGCCGCCGCATTCTTCTGGTCGTATAAACGTTAAGTATCAGCGACCGTCTTTGCCTCTGCGGGAAAGAACAGTTGAAACCCCCTCAACCTTTCTGCACGCATAGCCAGAGAGCAGCAAGGACCCAGCGAGAACTTGGCAGGAGCTCCAAGTGGTTGACGCCGAGCGATGTTGGACTGCGTCTCCCGAACTTCAAGGACCTATGGCTTGCCTATGACCTTACAATACATATGTCCGATGCAGGTCGTTTAGCCGGATATGTCTTGGGAAGTATAAGCTTGGCGATGATGTCGAAGCTTTCGCGAGAAAGTTGATAGTGTATAAGTCAAGCGTTTGAATTGGCCGATGGATGCTACGTTGTTTTAAATCTAGCGAAAAGCAGGTATGGAGGTATGCGTCGAGTTAGATCACCACCTGTGCGAAGAAAACAATATCATCAGTACTCGTTCGAGAGTCGCGCGCAAGGCGTTCGACTCACTCAAAGTCCGCCGGAACGCTCATAGCTGTCAGACGAAAGAAATATCGTCAATATACGGATAACAAATGAGCAAATAAATGATACATACCCCAGGCAAACTTGGTGATGAGAGTCTTCGAGAAGAGCTTCGCGAGAGGAACTTCGTGTTTCGCAGCCCACTGGACGCTGTTCAAGCCAAACAACGAGCCTCAGCAATGCTCAACCACAGACAAGAAAGAGCCAAGAGCCAAACTCACGTAAGCCTCGGATCGATATAGTTGATCTTACTCGTTCCCAGACTAACTTCCTTGCCCTCATCGCGATCCGTGATATTTGTCTTCGAAATTTGAATGCGATCATCAATCTTTCGAATGGCGAGTACGATCTTATCATCCGAAAGCTTCGACTCTTTCCAACCCTTCTTGCGTTCGGCTTTGAGAGTCTTTTCGAGGTCGTCTGCTACTTTGAGTCGTTCCTTGAGTTCAGAGTCTGGTTGCGCTTTCTCGTTCTCCTCGGTGAGCTGCCACAGAAATCTCCCACATCAGTGGTATTTCGGTGGAGGGAACTGCAGACAGAAAGCGAACCTTCTTGTTCTCCTTCTCAAACTTTTTGCGAATCTTCTCGCGCTCAAGAATGACGAGCTGAGCTTCATGTTCGACGATCCAGTCGTCCTCAAGGTCCGACTCATCCTCTGTGAACTCTTTGTACTTCTTCTTATCTCCCGAAGCGAGCAAAGCACAACGCAGCTTCTTCCTCTGGTACTTGAGGGCACGAGTCTACATCACACCAAACAAGTCAGCCACGCTTGCCCATCACAAATCTCGCGATGGAAGTACAAACCTTGTCCGAAAGCTTCTCCATCATCAATCCGTGACCCTTACTGACACTCCTCTGGTGGTTACAAAGCACAGCGACACGACGATTGGCACGGTTGTAAGCGAGGATCTTGTCGGCGATGGAAGCGTCGTCTGGGGTGTCCTTGAGTTCTTGAACAAAAGTCCACGAAGCGTTATAGGTACGGAAGACTTTGGCGGTAAGACCCTCCATGTAACTCGTCAAGTATTTGTTGACCATGCTCGTCTATCGCGCCGACCTCAATCAGCGGCCACCTTCTTTCTCGACAGAAAGGAAGAAACTCACACTAAGCCTATCAAACAACAAATCCCCAATCTGTTTCGGCTCCTTCTTGAAGATCTTCAAATTCTTGAAAACCTGCTCGTCGACCTCGACCCTATTCGTGTACCTAATCGAATCCTTTCCCAAGAAATCAAAAGTGACGGCTGTAGGCGGCTCGAGGGTAACATGCTCAAAGCGTAGAGAACAACATCCGACAGTGTCTGCTTCTTCTTCTCCTTTTTCGTTTCCATTACGAAGAGCGAAACGATCGATGAGGTAGATGGCGGTGGCGCGTTGACGGGTTACCATCTCCTTGTGTTTTAGGTCGGCGGTGTAGTCCCGTCGGATACGGTCGATGTGTTCCTGTGGAAGTAAGTGCGGGTCAGATGCAGCTCTACGGATTCGGGGGGAAAAGTCAGCGTACCTTGAGAGCTCGTGCCTTCTCAAACTTCTTGAAATCGCTCTGTCCCTTGAGCGAAGAACCAGCGGCGAGGAAGACGTATCTATATTGCGCGGAAAGTCAGCAAACCAATCCTAAAATGACCGCCACGATAGGACTCACTTGACAGCTCCATTGATGTTCTCCTTCCAAGTAGCGAGCCAAGTGACCTTGTCGTCGTGAACGATATCTTTCCACTTGTGTCCCTCTGGCGCCTGAGGAACCTTCGCGTCTTTCCCAATATTGATCGTTATCTGCTCCGGTCGGACACGGGTCTGTCATCAAAATAGGGTGATCAGCACAATCTCTCTCCTCAATCAAAGTCACACTCGAGCGCACCTTCAACAAGCCAGTCTTGGGGTGTTCTCCACGACCCCTAAACAACCCCGGAGGTTCGACCCTAAAGTTCCCCACGATCTCCTTCCTTCCATCCAAAAGACAGACTTTATAAGGTTCCTCCACGATATCCCTCGCCGCTTTCGCCAACTTCTTCTCAGCCGAAGTCATTTCCTTCTTCTTTGCCTTTTCACCTTCGAGGTAGCCAAAGATCGGGGTAAAGTCGCAGTCTTCAAAGTTGGTAATTTTGGTACCGTCGAGCTGTGGGAGAAGACCGGGTGGTGGTTAGAGGCCGCGCGGAGGAGATGGGAGGGGGAGCAGAGGGAACGTACTGGTGGGTGCTTCTTGAGAACTTCGAGCCAGCTCGAGAAGAAGTTTTTGACGAAAACGGGATTCTTGGGATAGTCGGTTTCGAGGATAGCGGCGAAAAAACTGCAGACTTCTTCGGCCTCTGGTGGGAGAGAGACGGGCTTGCCTGGAAATAGATGCGAGGGATCAGCTACTTGATGAATGATTCGAGGGAGAAGGAGCTTCACCGTTGTACTTCATTTTGATGCCGTGAGGTTCGTACTCTGGCGGGAAAAGGACTCCATTATGTTCCAGCGTTTTCCACTGAGCGCAAAGTCACAACAAGTCAACGCGTCGTCCCACTTCGCTCGCAGCCCAAAAAAAAAAGGCAAACCTTCGTAACCCCATCATCCTCATTCTCCCACCACTTGTAAACCTCATCCTCACTCTTAACTTCCTCTCCATCCGTCTGACCTTCTTCTTTCTTCGCCTTAGCCTTTCCCTTTCCTTTCGGTTTCTGAGGCGAGGCCGACGACTCCGGCTTAACCTTCTTCTCCTTCTTCGCCGCGGCAGCCTTCTTCGGAGCTGCCTTCTTCTTCTTGGCAGCTAAAGGAGCGTCCGAACCACTATCATCATCCGCGTCATCTTCCTCATCCGAAGTTGATGGCTTCTTGACTTTCTTCGAGGTCGACGCGCGAGGTTTTGCTGCTTTGGGCTTCGCTTTTGACTTTGATTTTGCTGCTTTATCGGCGAGGGGTTTGTCGTCTTCGGAGCTGTCGTTGTCGTCGTCTGGAGTGGTGGCTTTGGAGGAAGAAGCTGAAGACTTCTTCTGTTTCTTGGCCGCGGGAGGTTTGGCAGCGGCCTTTACTTTCTGAGCGAGTGGTTTCTCATCCTCCTCACTATCTTCCTCCGCTTTCGACTCCTCCATCTCCTCATCTTTCACTCTCTTCTTCGACCCATTCCCATTCGATTTCCCATTCGCCTTTGAAGCGAGTGGTTTATCGTCGTCCTCGTCATCCGAGTCGTCCGAGCCAGTAGTGAAGATTGCTAGTTTTGCGCGTTCGTTCTCTGCTGCTGCTGCGACGGCTGCTACGAGAGCTGAAGTGGAAGGGTTGGAGTTTGAAGTGGGAGCTGGGGCGGCGGTTGTTGTGGGAGGGATGGGGAGCGTCGGTGGAGAGGGTTCGTCGTCGGCTTTGGCGCGCTTGGGCTGGTGAAGAGTAAAGGAAAGAGGGAGAAGTGGTTAGCGTGAGGGATGATGATAAGGTGGGGAATTGAATGCGCGGGTTGACGTGGCCGTATACTCCGAACGTTGACGAGACCGACGACGGACAGCTCAGCGAGCGGAGCGGAGCGAATCAGGTCGCGTCTTGTACGTTGCGAATTCAGCCCAGCACATGACCCCGAGCTTCGTAAGAGGGTCCTACTCGACCGAATGGACGGATGGCACGAGAAGGGGTGGAAATGCGAGATGTATGTGGGCGCGCGAAGTTGAGCGGGACTTAACGACTTACTTGAGGAATGTCGTCGTCTGGCTCAGAGGATGAGTCCCTTTGAATGACTCGCTTCTTGTACGAGGCCATCTTGCCACAACTCTTCGTAGATGTTCTAGGCTTGAGGTAGTTCGCTTGAGGGTAAGGTAAAGTTGATTTTGGAGAGAACTGGACGGAGTGAAGTCAAGAGATTCAAAGGCGAGCACGAGGTCATTTTTACGCCAAGTCGAATTTCAAATTTCAAACTTCGCCGTCACGCAACGAGCACAACTTTGGCACAGACACAACCTTTAAACTTACAACATGAACGATGCAGAATTACGAAAGCTGAAAGTACCAGAACTAAAAGTAACTTTCACTTCCTACCCTTCCTGTGGCACCACGAGCTAACTCGCTTCCTCCACCAGGAACTGCTCAAAGAAGCAGGCAAACCAGTCAGCGGCAAGAAGGATGATCTCATCGCACGCTTGCTCGAAGGCGAACAACTTCAGGAGGAAGAGACTGTAGAGTCTTTACCGGAAGCGGTGCCCGCTCCTAGCGTCGAGGTCCCAGAAGAACAACCTACCGACGATGCGGGGGAAGCCATGGAGACCGACCCGCCAGTCCCAACAGCAGCAGTCGAGCCTGAACCCGCTCCTTTGGCTCCTACTCCACCGGTCCCAGTCAAGGAAGCGTCGCCAAAGCCGGCTAATGGCGTTCACGAGCGAGATCAAGTCGACGAGCCAGTTGCTAAGCGCGCGCGCGTTGAGGAGGTACAAATTGCACCAGTGGAGGAGACTACAGCGCCGGAAGTTGCTGGAGATGTCAGTGATGCTTTAGTGCCCGCTGTTGAGGAGCAAGTGGAGGAGGAGGAACCGCCAGAGTACAACTTTGAGCCGGAAGAGGAGGACTCCAGTCGGCCCACAGACATGTATCTCGATACCGTGCGTTCTTTTGACAGGAAGGATGAGGCGTTCGCTCACTGATGTATTCGGATAATCCCCAGATCAACCGTTCTGCACTCGACTTTGATTTCGAGCGACTATGCTCCGTCACGCTCAGTCACAACAACATTTACGCATGTTTGACCGATGGCAAATTCTTTCAAGGGCGGGGGAAAACAAGTCCTGCCTACGCACATTCTATCGCGGAAGACCATCACGTCTACATTAACTTGACCACTCTCAAGGTGCGTTCGCTCCGTCGCCCCATCCGTCCCCACCGCATACTCACTCAATCCTTGTTTTTTTGTCTTTATAAAGGTCTACGTCCTTCCCGATGGCTACGAAGTCACCGACCCATCCCTCGACGATATCAAATATCTCCTTTACCCCACTTTCACCCCTACCCTCCTCACTCGTATCGACCGCACCACTTCTCCATCCTACGATCTCCAACTAAAGCCCTACTACCCGGGATTTATCGGTCTAAACAACATCAAAGCCAATTCCTGGATGAATTCCATCCTGCAATCCCTCGCCCACGTCATCCCACTCCGCGATTATTTCATCTTGACTCCTTCTACTTCGTCCCCCGAAGCAACGGAATTGGTCAGAAGGTTTTCGATGTTTTGTAGGAAGGTTTGGAACCCGAAGGCTTTTAAGGGACAGGTTAGTCCCCATGAGTTGTTGCAGGAAGCTTCGAGTAGGAGTTTGGGAAGGTTTAAGATTACGGAAGTGGGGGATCCGTTGGAGTTTTTGAGTTGGTTGTTGAATACGCTGCATAAAGACCTGGGGGGGACTAAGAAACCACGGTCAAGTTTGTATTTTCTACTTTGCGTGCCAATGGCTTGAACTGACGACGTTTCCGATATAGGCATCATCTACAGCGCTTTCCAAGGCGAAGTTCGAGTAGACGATCAACAAATTCTCACCACCGGCGAATACGGTGGCAAACCCCGTTTTGATCTTGGCCGAGGTAAATCTTCCTTTCTCTCTTTCCCTCCTCCTCGCTGACCACTCCTGACCCTCCCCTTTCCCCAGACATCAAATCCTCCCTCTCCCCCTTCCTCTTCCTCGCCATCGATCTCCCACCTCCACCACTCTTCCAAGACGCCGTCGAAAAGAACATCATTCCTCAAGTCCCCATCTCAGCCGTCCTCGCCAAGTATAATGGAATCACTACGCAGGAGGCTAAGGGCGTCTTGAGACGGTATAAGATGACGAAACTTCCACCGTTTTTGATACTTCATATTAAAAGGTTTACGAAGAATAACTTTGTGGAGGAGAAGAATCCGACTATTGTGAACTTCCCGTTGAGAGGAGTTGATATGCAGGATTGTAAGTCGTCGTTACCCCTCTGATCCAATGGAAAAACCGCACTGATACAGGCCACTCGACTCAATGAGCAGACGTCGACCCACCACCTAATATCTCAACATACTACGACTTGGTCTCCAATATTACCCACTCTTCGGCAGCCGGAACAGCTCGAGAAGAGACTACATGGAAAGCACAGGTCCACTTACGTCCTCCGAGAGACGAGAAGGGAAGGTTGGAAGGAGGCCTGACGGAGGATGAGGAGAAGTGGTTTCAGATTCAGGATTTGATTGTGGAAGAGATCAATTCGGGAATGATCGCTCTTGGGGAGAGTTATATACAGGTTTGTCTTGGGCGTAGCAGCTTTGGTGTTTAGGTTATCTGTGCTGACTTTTTCACTCTTCCAGATTTGGGAAAGGAGGACGGAGAATCAGATGCATGAGTTGGTGGTGGATCCCCCGAAGGTTAAGAGCAAGAAATTGTAGCTGTAAGGAAAGCCGTTCATCTCATTCGTATTTCGACAACCGTCTGACGCTCGGCGGGTACTACTCGCAAAGAGAAAAGCAAGCAAAGCAACCATTGTTCCTCAATCTCACTTCTTTTCGATGGTTAGTATCTCGAAAATGACTTCCTGGTTTGCATGCCTTCTAGCATCGATCAAGGCTGACGAGCTCGAAACGATGGAAATCGAAGAGGAGGAGCATGAGCGTTCACGCGTGCAAGGCGCCTTCTTTGCGGTACTGAGGTCCTCTTCCATCGACACCCTGAAACATACGGACGTTGTTTCCTGGCGAGGCTGAAACGCATGAGCGGGCGAAGGAAGCTGGCTCCTTCGCGGAGATTGGGAAGAGGGGTCGTCTTCGACTTCGGGTGGCGAGGAGTGCTGGATTGTTCAATATTATCGTGAGTGAAATCTCTACTCTTCTTTCTCCTCAATTTTTCTCACTCAGGAATTTAGGGCAAGATGTCAGCCTTCGTTTCGCTCAAGCTGTTCCTTGTCGCGCTGGTCGCCACAACGACCGTTGACGCAGGTCGACCCCATTGGAGTCGACATGCGCATGAGGTCGTCAAGAGAGATTCAGATCGGACCTTCATCTTTCACAATAATTGCAGCTATACTCTTTATGTACGTCGAAGTTTGCGGGTTCGGTTGCTGGGGCCTTCCTTCCTTCGCTGATTTGACTTCGCGACTTCACAGCCGGCGATCACGAATTTGAACTCGGGTTACAATTAGTATGGCGTTTTATACTTATTCTCAACAGTGTCATTTAATCCAAGTGCTTTGGGGAACAGTACAGGACCTCGAGGATGGGAAGCTGAGGCTGGGACGTCCAAGACTGTGAAAGTCCCCTTCACCTGGAATGGTCGCACTTGTGAGTCTTTTCTTACTTGATATCTCTCATAACTCTGCACAATCCTGATTTAGTCGATCGCAGGGGCTCGTCGTGACTGCAAGTTTGACGCCCCTGGCTCTGGCACCTGCGTTAGTGGTGGAGTCGCTGTGAGCATATTTTCACGATGGCTCAACAGATGATACGCGGATCTTAATGGTTCTTTTTTTATTCCAGGGAGGGATCGAGCCCGCTGATTATGTAGTCGGGTGAGTGAAGTCGGCGATTGAGAACAGGCAGTCCGCGAAGCTGACGTATCGGTATTGCATCCCCGCCAGATCCGGAGTTAACGTAAGCCTACTCCTTCAAGATCTCAAAAGATTTTTAAGTGCTGGTCACGCTCTCTCACACTTCTTGGGCAGATCGGTGAATTCAATCTGAACAGCGGAGCTCAAGATTGTACGCCACCTTCCCTGAACGCGCCTAGCCAAGGTTTCGTCTGAAGCGAGTCTTCAATTGTAACAGGGTGGGACATCAGCGCCGTGATGGGCTTCAACGTTCCCGTTTCTGTAGTTCCGGTCGGCGCCTTCAACTCCCACGGAGTGCACTGCGCCACCGATCTCAACGTCGACTGTCCTGCGGAGCTGGCTGTGTAAGAGCTTACCAACACTTTCTTCAAAACACACGTACTCAACATTGCCGAATCAATAGGAAAAATGCCGCTGGTCAAACAATCGAATGTCGCCAAGCTTGCTTTGCGAACTACAACCTGGTAAAGCCTCCCCGTCTCGTAGCCTTCCAAAGTGTACTAAGACTTCCTTCGGCAGAAACCTTCGAGTTCAGACTGTCCGAACTGCTGTAGTGGATCTTATGATAGTGCTGCCGCCTGTACTCTCGCCTCTTATGATTTCTACTCGTGAGTCGCTATGTCGCCACGAGAATGAACGCTGGTCTGAGATTCGATGCAGGTATTTTAAGGACGGATGTCCGTTGGCTTATGCGATGCCTGTAGGTCTTCATTCTCTATCGGGGTTCGATGAGACTGATTTTGGACGATGTAAAGTTCGACGATGTAAACGGCAATTCTACTGTGGTTCAGATTTCTGACCCGGCAGCCGTCTCTGACTACACGATCACATTTTGCGTAGGCGGCCCCATTTAAAAGTCCTCTACTTATCACTGTATGCTGACGCTCTTGCTTCCAGCCGAATCCCCAGCCTGAGGTTTGATTCCACAACATCGCGTGCTCGCTGTGCGAGCACTGCAGGCGCCTGAAATTGGTCAGAGGGGCATGCAATGTGGAAAAAGCTGCCTTCACCACTTTCTCTCTCTCGTATAATCTTCGCTTGATCAATTTCCTGTATTCTTGCTCAAGTTTCGCGGTGGTAAGTTACGGCGAGTAGTTCACGGTTCACTCTCCGAGTCAGAGCATCGAGCGCCTGCTTGCTTTTTCGATTATTATAGATTCGCGGCCGCATCCTTTTCTGAACCTTACTTTTTGGTCATGGTCTGAGGTGACCAGCTTACAGTAAGTAGAGGCTTATCGAAGAAGGGTTCGATGAGGGCCTGAGTTTCGTGATAGGAGCGTCGAGTGGAAGTGAGAAGAGATCGTAAGCAGATGTTGGATATGGAGTAAAGAGGCTGAATCCAGGAACAGATTGTAGAGCGCGTTAGATGACATTGTAACATTTGCTCTAGCGACACGCACATATTTCGCACTCTGGCAAGATAAAACTTTTTTCATGTCCCTTCGACCCCATGATAGCAGACTCACCGATCCACCCTTCATTCCGACGATCAAAGGAAACGAAGAATATTGATATAGCAACAAGCAAGGACAAACTCGTTGATCCACACCTTTAAACAACAATCGAATCCACGGCAACTCTGCACGCTTCCTCCACTTCACCCGACCCTAACCGGTCCCCCAAACGTATCCCACTCTCCATACCACTTCTCCCACGTACTTCCATGACTCCTCGTAACCCCTCTCCAAGCCGTCCTCCCGAACAAATTCTCATGCAAATCCCCTTTCGGAACCACACTAACTTCCTCCCTCTCTTCCCCGTCCTCTATGACTTGTTTCCATTTTTGATGGAGTTGTGATGTCGAAAGAGGGATGAGAGAGGCGGAAAGTGGAGGACAGAAGAAGAAGGGGATTGAGAGACGGGTAGATGGGGGTGGGAG
>JASZXU010000908.1:0-12386 GCA_035521515.1 Phenoliferia sp. Uapishka_3
GAGGAGGAGGGGGGCAAAGGAGGAGGTGAACGTGGGGAAGGCGCTGGTCGTCGATTAGGATTTTTTTGGTATACTCTTGTGTGATCGATCAGTGATTCAAGAAGTGGGCCTTTTCTCATGCTCTCAGTGAACGTATTATTGATCTGTCGGTGCGATTCGTATCGAACAGCGTACGCCAGAGTAGCAGGATGTGGCACTTTCAGGTTTGAAGATCTTCAAAGCTTCAACGTCCCCTTTGCGAAGCCTTCGTTTTCGTTGGAGCTTCAAACGCCCTCCGGCAGCGTCTTCTGTCTCAGGATCGCCAATAGTACCTGTTGCTTGGCAGCCTCCGTACACTGGTCGTTCTTGGGAAGACAATTTCCTACTACAGCTAGTACACAGTCGCTTTGAGTCACTCTCGGCCTACAAGTACGGTACATTTGCGGCACTCGTCTCTGGCAAAACACCGCATCCACGAGCTCTATACTTAGCTGCATGACAAATTTTCCTTCGCAACCCTCAGTCCTACCCATTCAGTAAGAACGCGCCTCTCTCTATTCTTTTCGCACTGCTATCTGTTTGCAGCAACAGTACAGACCAAAAAAAAAGTCCTTATCGCGTTTCGCATACATCTATCGCGTCCGGACTGTGTGATCGACGCGACCTTCGCAGCCCACTTTTTCGCACGGTCCGTGTTCCAAAAGTGCCAAGCCAAGGAGAGCCGTTGATGTGCAGCACCGTCTCCTCTCCTTGCCTGCACCTTCTTCACTACCAGAGTACGACAACCGATAACAATGTCGGAGCGACATGGAGGAGGAAGCACCTCCGCTCACTCCATCATGCAGCAACAACAACAACAACCTCCTACCGCTTCATCCGCCGACGCTGACGAAGATCCAGACGCAATCCCGTCAACGACTTTAACCCCGGAGGAAGCCCAAACGATGTTTAGACTCGCCAATCAGAAACGAAGGTCTTCTTCCGATTTGGGGAGAACGGTATTGGTGGAAGAACCGGAAGAGATTGAAGTGGAGGGAGAGGCGAGTACAAAGTCGGAACCAAACTCACACTCTGCGCCGATGAGGAGACCTACGACGGGTCCAAAACCTGGATTGTTTGATTTGGCGCACTCGAGACATTCGAGTCATCATAAGGTTAAACATGATAAAGTTCATATTCATGGATTCGAACAACCGCTCAGCTGGAGACATTTGTTCAAGCCGCCAGTTGTGAGACGTGCGTCCGCGTTGCATCTTCGCTCGCTGAAGACAAAGTACTAATTCCCCCCCTTTCCTGTGTAGAATGGTTGTCTGGAGGAGTCCTGGCTCGTGAAACAGCGGAGCGAGAGGTGAGTTATTGGTGGCAGCTTGAAGAGGCCGGAGTGCGAGAGGGACTGCGAAGACGCAACGGGAGCTTACACTCATCTTTCAATCCCTCTCACAGGCTGCCCGCTTTGAGCTCTTCTTCGACTTGGCTTTCGTTGGTGTAGTCAGTGGTTTCTTTGCTATAGCTCCGCGCGCAGAGCGTAATACCGACGTACTATTGCCTCGCAGATCCACCAATTGGCAGAAGGGGCTAGCGAAAGTGAAAGCTCTTGGGCAATCTTCAAGTTTATCGTTTTGTTCTATTTGGCGTACAGTGTTGTAAGTCAATACTTTTCATCGCCGACGAAGATGAAAGCATGCTGATTTCGGAAAAATAGTGGACAGATGTGAGTCGTATGCACTAGGGCGAAGGAGGTCGTGCTAACTCTTCCTTTCGATCTCGCAGACTCGATCATTCATCAATACTTCTGGTTAGTCCCCTTACGGGCGTTGAATGTTAGAGGATTGCTCACGTCAGAGCAACGAACAGGAACGGACGACGTCCCTCAGCGCATTTACGTCTTACTCGTCATGGTAACAGCACCACACTCGGATCCGAATGTACAGCCCACTGAACTTCTCGCTACTTCCAGGTACTCCTTCTCGGTTACAGTTCCAACGCCGCCGCCATCAACATCGAATGCCCAACCGAAGCGACCGAAGTCATCGAAACGGCAGTCCGACTCCTCCGACGCGCTACCGAGGAAGGCGAGGGGCAGACAGGGACTGAGGGTACAGAATCACATCTAACTCTACTTCCGGGAGGGTGTGAGCTCAACGATGGTTGGCGGAAAAATGTTCGAGCTGCCGTCGCATTTTTCCTGGTGGCGAAACTACTAAGGATTGCTCAATGCGCACTCTAGTGAGTGTCAGCTATGCGGTTTGGTCAGTCCAACGTACTAAGATTCTTTTCCTAGTGGATACTACCTACCTCGTTTTAGGAAAGCTCACCTCGTCCGCGCGGGCTCCCTCGTAATCGGGTCCGCCTTTTACCTTGTACGCACCGACCCTTTTGCATCTTGAAAGAGGTTATGGCTCAGGAATCCTCCTCCCTGCAGCCTCTACTCGGAGTCAAAAGGCCAATCGACTTTCTCGTGCTCCCTATCATCGCTATCACTCTCGAGCTCTCGGCCGCCTTCACAGTACCCCTGAGTGTCAAAGCACTCGCTGCGATTCGAAAACTCGTCTGGAGACCATCAGCATTCCAAGCCCTTCCTCTTGCGAGCAAAAGCAACTCCTTCTCCGAAAAGAAAGAGCAAAAAGACGAGTACGTGTGGCTCGACTTGTTGCTCGAGCTCGCCGACGAAGCTGACCTGATCCCGCGTCGCAGGCCAGGACAATTGACTCCAGCTTTGAACCTCGAGCACATGATTGAACGGAATGCTCTCTTTGTTGTTCTGGTTCTTGGAGAGATGATCCTCAAGTGAGTGATCCGCCTTTCCACCGCCAAAGTCACAACCACTGACATTCACTCCTTGAAAGTGTGACGTTCAAAGCAGCAGGGAGCGAATCGGGTATTCACGAAGAGTATTTGCGTTGTGTGTTGGGATTGTTCATTGCTTACTTCTTGAATTGGATCTATGCCGTACGCATTATCATCTTGCGACTATCCTTGGGGCTAAGCTTACGCTTCGACGGTTTCACAACAGGACAACGACGCCTCGAGGACCTTCCTGCACGCTATTCGACGACACTGGCTTACTTCGGTGAGAGGCCCGACCTTGTATTGAGAAAATCAAGCTCACTCTTGAAATCTGCAGATCACATGGGGGCATCTACATTTTCCATTGACAGCCGCCTTGATCCTCGCGTCTGCGGCGCTTCCTTCCTTGGTTGGCGAGTCTCACCCTGGCCAAGTAAGCCAACATTGCACCTGTCCTTAGTACTTTTACTCATCACAGACTTTTTGCAGAGGATTCGATGGTACTTCGGAGGTGGTCTCGGGACTACATTGCTCTCGCTGGCCCTTCTTGGATTCTGCCACAAGAGTCTCGACGCCGACGGATCGGCACTTATTTCGCACCACTACCGTCTCATCGCTCGACTCGTGGTCGGTGTCATCTTTGCTACTATTCCACTCGCTAAATCCCTATCTTCAACCGCCCTACTCGCGATATACGCCGGAACGCTGTTCGCACTCGTGCTGGCGGAGACGATAGGGAAGTTCGGATCAAAGGGTTCGCACGAGAAAATCAAATTGGCGCTTTCGAGTCAACGAGTGGGGAAACCGTCTGAACAAGAGTTTGCCATCCATCCGGAGCACTCGATTCATTTGGAAGCCGCTTTGCATGAGGAGCATGAGGTTAGCTTCGCGCATTCTGGCGAGGAGTGCTTCCGGCTGACTTGCTTTCTTTCTGTAGCACGGGCTCACAGAACACGAGCTAGGTAGGAATACCTTTCCTTTATTTTTTAAGTCATGCTCGATCTAACGGTACTTCTGTCACGCAGGGGAAGACGATGTTGGCAACGAAGGTGCCCTTGGTAACATTAGGGTCACGAAAATCGGGAGACGCCAACGGCTTGCATATGCGTTCTGACTTCCCAGCATTTCGTTTAGTGCTGTACATACTATGGTAATCAACTTGAGTGGTTTTGGTCCAATTATGGTTTTTAAGAGCTGAGAAACAATTCACTGGAGACAGTGACGTTGACGGTGGACCGGGCTTGTCCGGCTTCCTTTCGATGTTCGATTGCCAAGCGGATTGTGAGACTGGCTTTCTTCCCCTCCCTTTCTTCTTCACCATCAGATCACAACTTTTCAAACCATCTCGGAGCACGTAGGGCCCCCTCCACCCACTACAGAATGCTGCAACACTCACAACCGCCGCCGACATCCGACGATCCTGATTGTGGTCATACGGACGGCCGTGGACAAACCTGGCTCTGCGTTGCTCCGCGCGTTCAAACCTCAGTAGGGGTGACTGCCATTACCGCCTTCTGAAGTCTTGTCAGGCGTTTTCGGGTCTTTTGAAACGCTTCTGGAGTCATATTTTGGGGTTTCTAGGCTTTGCGGCACAACTAAGGGAGGTGGAAGCTTTTGAGAAAGAAAGTCCAGGGGTGGTAACTACCTGGAAGCCCTTGCAAGGTACTGCACTTGGGGTGAGCCCCAAATTTTTGGAAACATTTGGTAGGTGTGTTTTGAAAAATTGAGAGACCAGAGACAATACGAGTGAGTGCGTGAGCTGGGATGAAAAGGAGTGCTGTACAACTGATCGGATGGGATGAAGGGAACTCTTCAGCTCAACTTCAATCCTTTTTGAAGATTTTCTCCAGACTTTCCACAGTTATTCCCAGCCAATATTCATCAAATATCAGTGATAAAGTGTCTGGAATCATTTTTCAATTTTTTCCCCGGGTCATCTGACCACTCTTCTTTCGCCCGGTCCCAGCAAAACACTTGTTTTATGCCTGAATAAGACATGCTCCGATTCCAAGAAAAACTTTGTCCCCCCGCCAATTCATGGCAGTGTGTGGTTTCCGCTAACTCCGCTGGTAACTCCGCTGGGCGTTTGGCAGGCGTTCCTATTGACTTTATCAATTGAAAGTTGTTTGCTTTCAATTTTGATGAGTAGCTTTGTCACGTTTAAATCTGACTTCCTCATCCCACAACAGCCCACCATCACAACTTCAGTTATGTAGACGGTTTTGAGCCGGCGCACAATTTGCAATTCTTATTCGACCATCTTGACAGTCTTTTTTTTTTCAAAAGCGTAGAATGCTTATAAGCACGAAAGGCAAGTCAAAAGCTGTGAACACCGGTCAACTCGTTAGGTACCGGGCTACATACCCTTCTCTCCCAGTTCCTCCCAGCGCGCGCTTCTTTTCTCCAACTCTCTTCTTGTTGCGGTAAAACGGCCCCCCATTAATGCTGCTAGTAGTGAGGATGCGAGTATATCAATTCCAAAGGAGCTATCCAAGTCTTGTTGGCGTGTACAGCACAAGGTCGGGTTTGAACCCGCGAAGCTAAGTTGCCAAATTTGTCCACGGCCGTCCGTACGACGACATCCTGATGGGATCCCCCACACGATCTCGACTTCCAAGGGTGCTCATAACACGTCTCACATTCCTGACAAGGATATGAGGTCTTCATCAAATCCTGAGAGGACTTCACTTGCGGAGGAACCAGAAGAGACTGGGGTGGACGGCAAGTTGGACGGCTCCAATCAGACCTCGACCAAGTCTGAGCCGACCTCGGCAGCCGCGACAGGACCAGAACCTGGACTCTTTGACTTGGCACATTCGAGGCGTGTGAATCATCAAAATGTCAAGCATGATGACTCTCACATTCACGGAATTGAAGAACCGCTGAGCTGGCGACACTTATTTAAGCGGCCAATCGTAAGACGTAAGGTCATCGCTTTTCCCCTCTCGCTTCAGGATTCACTTACCCGTATCATCAAATACAGAATGGCTCTCTGGGGGAGTCTTGGCTCGCGAAACTTCGGCGCGAGAGGTGAGTTTCCTTAGCAGGTTCGCACCGGTAGCATGCTTGCTCCTTCGATTCCTGATCCCTTATCTGTTCAGGCTGCTCGCTTCGAGCTATTCTTTGATTTGGCTTTTGTTGGTATCGTCCGTGCTTCGAACATATCAGCGCAAAGCAACCTACTAACAATGCGGTGTCACTTGCTCGCAGATTCACCAATTGGCAGAAGGGCCTAGCGAGAGTGAAAGCTCTTGGGCACTCTTCAAATTCATCATTTTCTTCTACTTGGCTTATAGTGTTGTATGTTGATTCCTTAGACGGTTTGCAAGTCAATATCGCTGATGATCTCGTATATAGTGGACAGATGTGAGTATTATCGAGTGGGTCAGCTGCAAGGAGGCAGAAGGGTCGCGCCGTGTCTGACTTTTTATTGCTGTATGAACAGACTCGCTCTTTCATCAATACCTCAGGTAAGTCTCAACATCTGGCGTCGCTAGTTGCAGCTTCTCACTTCTAGGCATCGAACAGGAGCGGATGACGTTCCACAGCGCATCTACGTTTTGATCATCATGGTGACGACACATCTTCCACTACACTTGTGCAATCTTCTGACCTTTTTCACCTTCTAGGTGCTCCTTTTGGGCATTTCGTCAAACGCCGCCGCGGTCGGTATCGAGTGTCCAACTGAAGTGGTCGCGACTGCCCGCCTTCTCCAACCTGCGACTGCTGGAAGTGGAACAAGAATCCTAGCTACGGAAGAGCCAACCTTTCTTCCTGGAGGGTGTGAGCTTTCTGACGGATGGCGCAAAAACGTTCGTGCTCTCGTCGCTTTCTTCCTGGTGGCCAAATTTCTTCGAATCACTCAATGTGCAATCTAGTAAGTTAAGCGGACTCAAGCCTGTTTCTCGATTCATCAAAAAGATGCTGACCTCATTTTCGCAGCGCTTACTACCTACCTCGCTTTCGAAAAGCTCACCTCGTGCGCGTTACCTCAATCGTTATCGGCTCAGCCTTTTACCTCGTACATTCCTCACCAGTCTTTGTACTTGGGGATTTAAGATCTGACAGTCCCTTTTCATACAGCCTCTTCTCGGCGTCCAGCGACCCATTGACTTTCTCGCTCTCCCAATCGTTGCCATCGCATTCGATCTCTCTGGGCCTTTCATTGTGCCCTTCATTGTTAAAGCGATGGATGGGATCCAAAACCTCATTTCGAAGCCATCTTCTCATCGAGCCGGAAATATCGAGGCAGAAAAGCAGGAACAAAAAGAGTACGTCTGGCCAACCCTCCAGCCCCAACTGAATCTGACCTCCTTTGGTAAATTTTGCAGACCACGACAACTGGCTCCGGCGCTCAACCTCGAGCACATGATCTCAAGAAACGCCCTCTTTGTTGTTCTAGTTCTTGGCGAAATGATTTTGAAGTAAGCTACTAGCTTTTCACAGTACAAAGCATACTCACCTCATCTTGAACGTCCGTAGTTTGACATTCAGCGCCTCTGGGAATCAGTCGGGTATTCACGTAGAGTATCTGCGCTGTGTGCCAGCACTGTTTATTGCTTATCTCTTGAATTGGATTTATGCCGTAAGAACACAATCTTATGAGAATTACTGATTTAAACTTATACTATTCACTGGACAGGACAATGACGCCTCCAGAACCTTCCTGCATGCTATACGACGGCATTGGCTTACCTCTGTGAGTTTCCTTGTGTTATTGCAAGGCAACCTATCTGAACTGGAAACCTTTAAGATCACCTGGGGACACCTACATTTTCCATTGACAGCGTCCCTCATTCTGACTTCGGCCGCGTTTCCTTCCTTGATAGGCGAAACTCACCCTAGCCGAGTAAGCCCACGACGACCAGCACGCCCTGGAAGTCGCCTGACTCATCGAAACTTTATCAAAGCGGATTAGTTGGTACTTCGGAGGCGGTCTCGCGGTTACCATGTTGTCGCTGGCGCTTCTAGGGTTTTGCCACAAGAGTCTCGACGCTGACGGATCAGCACTCATCCCACATTACCATCGACTTGTAGGCCGACTCATTGTCACTGCCATATTCGGCACCATTCCACTCGCGAACTCCCTATCCTCGACCGCTCTGCTCGCAATTTACGCTGGGACGCTGTTTCTTCTTGTAGTCGGGGAGACCGCAGGGAAGGTTGGCTCGAGGGGCTCCAAGGAGAAGATAAAGGCGGCGCTTCATAGTCAACGCGAAGATAAGCCAACAAAACGTGAACTTTCCGTTCATCCCGAGCATTCTAGACATGTGGAAGCGGCTGTAGATGAGGATCATGAGGTGAGTCTGATTTGAATGATGGGAACCTTGTGGGAAACATCGCGCTTACTTGACTGTGTCACAAAGCATGGACTCACCGAACACGAGCTTGGTCAGACATCTTCGCTATTGTGAAGGAAGAAGAACCTGACAACGTTTGCATCACACACAGGGGAAGACGATGTAGGCAACGAGGGAGCTCTCGGAAATCTCAGAATCACGAAAATCGGGAGACGTCAGCGGCTGGCATACGCGTTCTGAATTTCGCGATTAGTTTTCTTTAATGCATTAGTTGTTGTGGCAATCAATTTCGGTGACTGTTGGCGCCTAAGTTCCTTGTGCTAAGCAAGGTGTTGTTTGCAAAGTCAGGATCTAGCCCATCGACCGGGTGGAGGTTGTACTGCGCCGTGTCAAGTCTACTAGACTACGAAGTATCCGATGTATAGCTACAAGGAAAGTTCCAGAAATCCTTTCTGATCGTCCGAGAGTCCGCCCTGTGGAGTTCCGGCCAGGGAATTGACGGAAGTTACATCATGAAATATAGCTTCTCGATGTGAGCTTTGCGTTACTGACTCAGTTACATATTCAAGATACAAGCTCATACTATGATACAAGCAACCCTAGTTGACTTTTGAGAGCACTTTCATTAACCTCATCGAAACCTTAGGGTAAGCTTCCGGCAGCTCGCCTTCCCCAGCTTCGATCTTTCGCTCAAGGTCCTTCCAGCCAGCACTCTCTCTGACTATGTCCCAGTTTTCTAAGGTGCATTGAAGTAAAGCGTCCTGAACCGGCTCGTAAACGGCGCTGACCTCACTCATAAGCTCCTCGACGACGTTCGCAACACCAACCTGACTCAAAATTGACGAGAGGGCTAAAGTCTTGAGCTCGGTCAAGTCGAGGAAGTCGGCTAGTCTGTAGACAGATTTTGGAGACGCTGGAATGAAGAGCGGGGGTAGGGAAATTACATTCGAGGTAGTGTCTACGCCGGAGGCTGAGCTGCTGGCGGGTAAAGACGAAGTGAGAGGTGCGAAGGCGATGTCTCGAGTGTGTAACCAGCGAAGCACTTCCCGGTAAGTGACATAGCTGGTTTCGGTAACCTCGATACGATATGACGAGGTAGGAGGAGTGAAGACTGGAACGTCGACTTCGGTGTCCGAGTCCTCCGACACTCGCAGTGGCTTTTTCATCGCACTGCTTGGCAACAGGGATTTCGATGTGACGGGTGCTGCGGTCGTGGATTGCTTTGATGTCTCTGAGAACCCGGAGGTGAAGAGGGTTTTGTAATATGGTGATGCGTCGGAGAGGAAGGCCGAATTGCTGAACAATGTCCTTCCGTCGACGAAGACAAATTCAACGTCAAGGTATCGAGGCGAGTCGATGACACCTATTCAAACTGTCAGTGAGTCTTCGGAAGTTACGAGACCTTTTATCTGCTCACTGGGAACCCAGGACGCCAAAGTCTTTGACAGAGACGGACGAGAAATGTCGGGGTGACACAGGACGAAGTCCAGGGTAATCACCATCGGCTCTCCATAATTTAACGTTGGTAGCTTGACGCTCCACTTCCACCCACAAGACGGACCTTCTGACGTGACCTTGGGGGATCCCTGAGCCTCTGCGCATCCGGTGTCACTCAAAGGTGAATCCGATGCCAGCACGAGTGTCGACGATATGATCCTGGCCTTCCGGGGCAGCGAAGTATTCCAATAGAGTACACACTCGGCCCCATCATCATCCTCCCAGTGCCTCAGTGACCAGACCCCGCGCCCAAGGAGCAGACTGACGAGAGTGTCGGACGCTTCAGGCGTGAACTCAAGCGTCTTTGCATCATCGCGACTCCGCTCGTCAGACTTGTACTTGAATTCGAAAGAGCATGGCGTGGAAATGTAAGTTGTGGCGACGTCACTCATCGTGGCGAGCGTAAGTAGGTTGGCACGCGGAAGTGGCCGGGGTGGAAGGAGGGCGAGGTGCACGATGTGACGGCGTGCGGACACGAGGAATTGGTGGTGGTGTTGAGTCACTGGTTCGCGAGGCTCACGCGCAATGGAAGCCAATGACTGACGAGGTAGTGGGCGGAAGAGAGCGTTCCAGCACAAGGGGGCCACTCGAGCTGCACATTCGGAACCGGACCGGTTTCTCCAACTTGGGAATGTTGATTTCCTTATTTCACAGCATGATTCGTTTTCGTACCTTATCATTTTTTTCGACATGAGGTGACACCGGTACTAGTATCTTACAAGGTCTGGAAACCCACAACACCGGCGAACTTGCAGGCAGCAAACGTAACGATAAATAGTTTTCTACCTACCCTTCTTCACTCCGAGTCATCCTCGTCCCCATACCCATCCGTGTCTTCCTCCTCTTCATCCTCCTCATCGCAAATCTCCCTATCAAACAACAGCTCGACCCCAGCCCTCGCGCACCTCCTCTCCACCTCTCCCGCACCTTTCAGTAAGTCCCACTCCCCAATCGACCCTTCAAAGACAATCTCCAACGTTTCCACTTCCCTCAGCACACCATTCCCGAATCCACCCGTCACCATCTTAAGCTTCAAGTCCGCCGTCAACCTATCTATCCCTTCCTCGTCCACATTCACACCAATCTTGATCTTCGAAAGTGCCGCTGGGATGCCTTTGAGCAATGCTGGGAACTCGGAGACTGGGAATGAAGAATCGAGGTGGAGTGATTTAAGAGATGCACAATGTTGAAGAACCAGGGAGAGGTAGTCCGGGTGCGTTTCGGATAGTGTCAAGTGTTGTAGAGTGGGGAGGATGAGAGGGAGGAAGGTGGTGAAGGCGGGACATGCGGCTCCAAAGTCGGTTTGCAGGATTAATGTTGATAAGTTTGGGGAGGATGCAAGAATGGAAGAGACGAGAGCTGGAGAGTAGTCGCCTGTTATTGATAGGAATTCGAGCTTGAAAGGGAGGGCAATTTGAGAAGCCAGGTGAGTGAAACCGGCGAGATTCAACGTGAGCTCTTTCAGATCTGTTCCAAACACGAGAAGATTAGTTGCCACCCTTTACGGTCTCAAAAATTGAGAAATGGGGAAATGAAGCCTCTTCGCAGCGCACCTTCGAAAGCCTTGACTTCGGCAAACATCTTTGGATCCAGTCCCTCATGCTCGTAAAGCGTCAACCTTTGAACTCCCCTTAATCCTTTCAATAATCTTCCAACCTTTCTCCCATTCGTTCCGACCGCAATTACGTTTTCCGTCTTCCACCTCCCACACGCCGCGCTCGCTCTCATTTGATCCAAATACGGTTCATCCCCACCCATCAAAGCAATTTCTCGCCAAAGGAGTGCCTGAGCTGGATCTCTCCAGGCTCTACAGACGAGCGAAGAGGGGATGATGGCTGACGCGGGAGGATCCTCGATGACGAGGGAGAGGATTTGCCGGAGGAGTTCGGGGGCGAGGGAGGAGATTGGAGAAGCACCGGAGCGAGGTGGTGGCGGGCACCAGGCATGGCGGACTATAATACAGTTTGAGAGATTAGCGGGGAGCGCGAGAAGGGAGCGTGAGACAGGCAGACTGACCAGGAATTTGCCGCCTGATAGGAACGTGTAGCCCCATCTG
The DNA here is from genome assembly GCA_035521515.1 of Phenoliferia sp. Uapishka_3. Lineage (NCBI taxonomy): Eukaryota > Fungi > Basidiomycota > Microbotryomycetes > Kriegeriales > Kriegeriaceae > Phenoliferia > Phenoliferia sp. Uapishka_3. The sequence goes on from JASZXU010000908.1 coordinate 11,620, forward strand.
CGCCAGCATGTCATCCAGAGCTTCGTGCATTGGTATAGACGCTATTGGAGGACGGAGGAAATACGTTGTTGTTTGCCAATGTCAGCTGCGTCCGACGGTTCTGCGCCCAATCCACCCAAATCTAAGTACACTACCAACCAGCGAAGTATGCTCAAAGCGCAAGGAAACAGATGTTGACTCACGTAAACGGTATGCGAGGGTATGCTCGAAATGGTACAGTAGAAAGCCTGAGAGGTTCCTCAGGATGGACAAAGCGTAAGGGCCGGCAAGGCCGCCGACCATTGCGGATTAGTGATGAACCCTATCTTCCGGCCCCACGGCCCCGCTACTGCATAGCTGTATACTGGCACAGAAGGAAGAACTCTCGGTACATCCAGAAAAGGAAGCGTGCGCCATAAAGGCAAAGTGTGATAGCAAAAACAACAATGTGTGAAGTAACGAACATCGACCGCCCAGCCGCTCCCTCCCGAGTCCCAGCGGCTCTTCTCCTTTTGGATTGCTCTACGAACGCTCTCCCCTAAGACGACGAGCGAGCTGAATGTCCTTGGCTGTGATCCGGAAAAACGCATTAGCTCCGCGCCCCTCCAAAAGTAAACAAACGCGCGCAGACTCACGCATGATGGTAACACGCTTGGCGTGGATAGCGGCCAAGTTGGTGTCCTCGAACAAGGAGACGAGGTATGCCTCGGCGGACTCCTGGAGAGCCATGACGGCGGAGGACTGGAATCGAAGGTCGGTCTTGAAGTCCTGGGCGATCTCACGAACGA
>JASZXU010000909.1:0-12346 GCA_035521515.1 Phenoliferia sp. Uapishka_3
CCTTCTATTCCGCCCGCCTCACCTCCCCTCCCCACCTCGCATTTGTTTGTTTGCAAAGCGAATTATTCAGTTTAGGATATCGGTAACATCCTGACCTGGACGATAGCGGTGCACCTGTCAGATGAAAGTGGCTTGTTTGCATACGTTCCTATTGGTGAGGAATATGAGCATGCAGGTAGGTGTCGAATTTTGTCGAGACGCCCTGCGAAGCAATGCGAAGAGCCTTAGCTGGCCTCAGTGTCTGTGGCACAACGTCGGGCGCACCCAACCCCTTGCTTTGGTCTGGACCCGCGACCAGAGTTCCAAGTATATAAGTGACGACAACTATGAGCATACTTGTCAGACAATTTTGAAGAGCTCACCTTTTGGCAAGCCCCTGAGATGTAGCTTATGTTACGCCGCCCCCGTCCTGTCTTGCCGTCGTTGCTGTCGCACGCAAACATGTCCAACTCAACAGTAGTGACCTCCCCAGAACACCTCCAGGCTCTTCTTTCAGTGGACCTATCTCGGGTCTCTCTTCTCTACTTCCGCGCCGACTGGGCCGAGCCATGCGTTCAGATGGATGCAGTCACGACCGAGCTGGCCAAGCGATGGCCAGCAGTTCTTTTCCTGTCTGTACGTTTCCTCTCGTGCTTTTGGTGGGCCGTCAACGGACTGGCGAGAGCACGTCGGCGACGATGCGCCACCGCTTTACGACTGCTCACTGACCCACCCTCTGGACTCTCCTTCCCGGTCTTTACTACAGATCGAAGCCGAGTCTTTACCAGACATCTCAGAGTCATTTGAAGTTGATGCCGTGCCATACTTTATCCTCCTCCGCGTGGGTCGAAACACCTTTGCAGTTCCCACTCCGCTCCACTGATTCCTCTGCGTATCCATAGGGTCACACTCTTCTCACCCGTCTCTCAGGCGCTCAACCCTCTGTCCTTTCTGCCGCCCTCACTTCTCATGCCGCCAAGCCATCTCCACTCTCTTCCACCGCTCAAAAGCCTCAGGAACTTTCAACGACCTACAACGGTGAGAAGGAGCTCGCAGGAGGCGACAACGATGAGAGTGAGGAGGAGTTGGTCAAGAGGTGTGAAGAGTTGATGGTCAAGACCGACGTTGTCCTTTTCATGAAGGGAGACAAGGAGACGCCGAGGTGAGTAGACGCTGGCTCAGAGACGGGTCGGGACAGTGAGCAATACCGAAAGAACTGTCAGCTAATCTTTAACTGGGGTAGATGTGGTTTCTCACAGAAAATTATTGGGATCCTCGATCGGGAGGGCGTTGAGTTTTCAACCTTCGACATCCTTTCAGACGACGGCGTGCGACAGAGTAGGCTACGTCGATCTGATGCCGTAAAAAATACCGGGAACTGATTTGAGCTTTTTGATCTTAATAGAGCTGAAAGAGATCAACACATGGCCGACATTCCCGCAACTAATCATCAAAGGTGAATTCGTTGGAGGCCTTGACGTCGTTAGCGAGAGTAAGTCGTGATCATCCCCCTTTCGATCAGCATCAGCTAACGCCCCATCCACACAGTGGTTGAGAACGGAGAGTTGAAGGAAATGCTGGCGTAGACGGCGGCGTTTGCACGGTGACAATTGTAGAAAAGCTCACTTACATACCGGAACTTTGACGCAAGGAGTACGCTAACAATTGATGGGCTCACAAGAAGCGTTGAGTGCCCAGTCACGTTCCATGGGCTAGCCGTGGAGTGTTCCAAGCTGGGTAAGGTACGTATCTCTACTCTACTGAAGTCGAGTGAGCTGAATAAATTTCTTTTGAACCACAGCCTGTGCACTTACCAACCTTTTCCTTGAAATTGGACCCAGTGCCCCGATAGGGTTAGAGTGGTGTATAGAGCTCGAATGCAGGAGCTTTTTGAGGATCCAGTCACCATGACTTTAAGCGCGCCACTGCGATCTGTTGCGCCTCCTTCACCGTTGGTCCTGCAGGGTTTGAAGGCTCGCATGGCTCGCCGTGCCCAACTCATTCATTTGCTTGTGGGGTTAGGGCTAGGGAGAAGATGTGACAACGTGATAATCAAGGAGGAGGATCCCGTGAAGCGCGCTTTGCCAGTGCTTTGCTCTGCCAGTCCCAGTTGAGTTTGCTTGGATCGCAACCTATAGTACTTGTACGAAGTGAAGCGCGTTAGCACAAACAAATCACGTTCTACGGAGATTTCGTTAATTTTTTGCTTAGATTGATGTACATTAGTGTCACCAAAGCAGCGCCGTAGATCTGTTATTGTGATTAAGCTAGCTCAATAGAGCGAGTGACCCACTGGAAAAGTAAGTGAGGCGCACAAGTATTCGAGTTGCAGGGAGGAAACAAAGGCTGTGGTAGAAGCTGGGATCTGATGGGTTTAGGGTAGGGTTGGATTGTTTCAAGTCAACTCTGTGCGGACCAAGTTTAGTTGGCGCCGGGCATTCCTATGGGTCTTGCACTGAAGTTGTACTGCTCCGGGCCTCAGACTTGCTATCATGTAAACATCTAGGATTACACACGCCTTGGGACAAGGCAATAGGCTCATAGATTGTGTGGGACGCAAACAGGCTTATTCCAGTCCGCACCAGGGTTTGCGCACCTCACGGAGGCTCTGGCATGGTGCAACTGGGCCAGCGCATGAGTCACTGCATCAACTGTGGGGGATCAGAGAGGAAACAGATAGAGATGACTGTGTGTATCTTGGAGGTGCAAGGATGTGCATCAAAGCTCTGAGGGAGCCCGCCACGGCGAGATTTTTGACTTTTCGTGTACGGAAACATCACAGAGGGTAAGAGCACCTGTCGGCTCTTTGCCAGACACATTTGTTGGGCTCCAGTTACCTACGGGTCACCCTCTGAGCCTGTATTGCGGTGAGCCTTGCACTGCGCTAGTGCTGAAGGCTCTGGAATGCCACGTGGTGGGTGACACAGCACCAGGTTGGTCCAGCTGGCACGGCAGTGAGCACAAGTTGTGAAGGCTCCAGGATGGCTCGGGTGGCAAGTGATATATATCATGCGGGTCACTGGACTCATGGTCACAGAGTTGCGAGGAACAACTTGGGGGCGCTTCTGTGCAAGTAGGAGGTGTAAATCATGTTTGCATCTAAGCTCTGAGGGAGTCTGCCATGGCTATTGCAACACAAAAAGTGCGGACTTTGCAAGACTCAGAGTGGGCGCAGAGTCTGTTGATACCTTAGAGAAACAACAGAGGGTGCGAGCTATTGAGGGGAAGTATCAAAGAAGGGGGCAGTCAGGATCAAAACAATGGGTGGCGCGTCGAGAACCGGCACAGGGGAGGCGCCAAAGAGACATGTAATCCTCATGAAGAACAATACTACCTAGTTACCTTTGAAGCGGAGTTGAGTGCAGAGGAAGGCAAAGGAAATGAATGTATGTGCGCCCGCTGAGAAACTAGGTCGGAACACCCCCGCTTGATCAAAAAGAGTTTGCAAGCAAGGTGCTCACTAAGGCGGACACATTTCATGGTGTTGTGGAAGTGAGCCTCTTTGGTGAGCGCAATGGGCCCCTGGTTGTCACCACACATGTCGAAGGGACAAGGGAGAGGGACACCAAGTTCCTGAAGTTGCTGATCAAGGTGGACAGCCTCCGAGCCGGCAAACCCAAGAGCAATGTACTCTGCATCCGTGGACAATTTGGTGCAACGAGACTGGAGTTTGGAGGCCCAGGACACAGCAGTGTCAGAGAGAGAAAACATATGAACGTGAGTCAACTTGGAGGTGTGAATGTGTGGTCCGCCCAAGCCGCTTCAGAACAACTCCTGGAAGCAACATGGTTGTCTTTGATGTGAAAGAGAGCATAAACGAGAGTGCCAGCGAGGTACCGGAAAATGTGGATGACAGTGTTCCAGTGAAGGAGGGAGGGGTTGTTGGCAAAACGGGAGAGGTATAGCAAATGTCGGGACATGTGGCAAGCATGGCGTACATCAAACAGCTGATAGCTTGGAGGTAGTGATGTGAAAGATCAGGGTTGATCTCGCTGTCATTTCTTTCAAACTGCAGATTTGGTTCCATGGGAGTTGAAAGGGGTTTGCAGGAGCGGCTATTCACCGTGAAAGCTGAGCTTGAGATGTCCGGCAAGAAAGATTTTGAAGAGCTCCGAGGTATAATACTGGAACTCTCCGTGTGTGTAGACGTATCGATTGAGTACGGGGCGGCAGACCTTGAAGCCTTGAGGCACTTCTCTGGAGGTAGGCGCGGGAAGTGAGGAATACTGCTGTTGATAAACTGGACACGGATCCCCAGTAGGGATTCTGCTCGCCCTAGATCCTTGATGCCATATTCACCATGAAGGTGATCCTTGACCTTTTGCAACTCATTGAGGCATGGCCCTACCAGTAGAATGTTGTCGATCTAGATGGCAAGATAAAAATGACGTCCGGCGGGCATGCCTTTGACATTGACGCAGGAATCCGTTCGAGTTCGACGATAACCCAGTGATACAAGATTGTTATGATGCGCATGATTTCAGAGGTGAGCTGCCTGCTTGAGACCATGGAGTGTGTTGTTAAGCTTGAGGTAGAAGCCAATGTACTCCTCAAGTTCGCGCATGCCCTCAGGTAACTTCAAGTACACAGGCTGATCTTCTAGTAGCATAGCCTGAGTGAATGCGGAATTGATGTTGGCCTGGTGGATGTGGTACTCCTCCCTGGCAGCGAGAGAAGAAAGAAGTCGAAGAGAAGTAAATTTGACAACAGGCGCTAAGGTGTCTTGGAAATCACGAGCTTCTTGCTGCCTATCTCCTCTGGCAACCAGGTGAGCCTTGTAACTCCTACTTTGCCCTCGAGCATCGACTTCCGGTGGTAGACAAATTTTGAGTTGATGGCAACAGCACCCTCGGGCAGGGTGTTCTCCTTAACTTTGTTCCAGTTCTTGAGCATCTTGAGTGCCACAATCTCCTTCACAGTCGCGGCTTCCCAGTGACGTTCTTGAATGGTCTTCATGGCGGCTTTGTAGATGGAAACCACCATCCTCAGAAACAAGGAGACCCTCAGCAGCAGTGAATGTGTGAATCCCATTCTCGACAATTTCCTCGATGCATGAGAGAATGTCCAGGGGGTCTGGGGATTACGCACGATCAGGTTGAACCATGACAGCATCAGGAAGGAGATTAAGCTGTGGGAGTGTACGCATGCTTGTCAGCGGATGCTTCTTCATCTTCCTCGCACAACTCGACTGTCGTAGAGCTGACTGAAGGAGTCCCAGGAGTGGTAAGAGTGGGGCTGCCGAGTAAGAGAGGCTTTCTGTTGATTGGAGTAGTGAGCGGCAAATCTATTTGGGTGCCCACACCACCAGTAGGACGTACTGATGGCAGAGTGCTGTTTAGGTGACCTCCACCAAGTGTGTTCAGCTTGAAGGGGAAAGTTGCTTCCGTAGATTTGACATCACGAGTCTTGTGAATAGCGTTGGTTTCCGGATCCCACATGCGGTAGCCCTTGAAGGAAGTGGTGTAACCGAGCATGATGACGTTTTGACCAGTGACCTCCGGCTTGGAGAGGGGCTCTTGCTTCTTACGGATGGCCATGACACCCGAACAGCCAATAGGACAAAGAAGCGTGACCAAAGGACAAGTGAAAGGGTCCCAGAGAGCGTCGGGAACTCCATCATCAATTCCACCATCGGGTGAGAGGCTCTTGGAAAGATATGTGCGAGTGCAATCTCAGTCCACCATTCAGTTCCACGTCCAGTGTGTTCTCGAACGGTTTGAATACAGTGCTCCTTGTATGAAGTGTCCCTTCTGAGAGGAGAAAGTTAGCGTGACTTTGATATTGCGAGCTTTGTTCAGTGTGGGGTGGCGACGCACTGTGAGATTTGTTAGAGATTATTGGACTCCGCCCGGGTGGTCGACATGCGCAATGTAGGCAAGTCACCTCACATTCATTGCAATTCGACAACTTTCCAACATCATGAAGCTCAAAACTGAAAGCTTTGTGCGGCCAAATGCCCCCAGGTTTCCGGGGAAACCGCTTCTCCCACAAGCAGAAGCACATCATCAACGAGGCCCTCCTGGCAGGCCAGTCGCGCACCGACATCGCACACCTCCACCACTGCAGCAAGAAGACCATCACCCGCATGCAAAGATCTCCCCATCGAAGCCATGCGGTCTTCAATCCGTTCGCCTTGAAAAGAGGTTGCCAGTAGCATTCGACACCCAAATTGACGAGGTCAGTCTCAAGACCCTGGACCGGTCCATGTATCAGTTCGAGATCTCAAGAAAGTGCATGAAGCCTCAAGCCAGGGAACGGAGCCAGCTTTTAGGGACGCACTACCAGCACAGGGCCAGGGCTTGGGATGCTGAAGGTTTGTGTTAGTGACAAACATCATGCGTGTGAAATGTGGGCAGCAAACTGAGGAGCGAGCAGTTTATCGACCAGTCGGTAATCAATGACCTTGATGGACAACATCGCTTCGTGTATAGCCGGGTTGGGGTGCCTTGTATCACGAAGTATTGATTGGATCATGGAGGGAAGCAAATTTTGTTTATTCCTGTATTTTCCCTCGACGGGATGGAGTATTGCAAGGTGCTGGAGGTGAACGAGAGCCAGGAGGTGTTCTTGGAGTTTCTGATGGAAATGGTGTGTATGCTGCCTCTGGCAGCTTAATATTCACTGAAGTGTTTCGCTTTGGCAGGCGGAAGAGGGCATCCTACACCCTGGGAGGGTGGTGGTAATGGACGACGCTTCCATCCACCAGGGTGGACAAATTTGTGCCATCATGGAGGGCTACTGCCAATCCCACCTAGTATTTCTCCCTCCTTACTCCCCCAACCTAAACTCCCCCGACCTGAACCCGATAGATGAAGCTGTTGCGACGGTGAAGCAATGGATTAGGAGGAATGAGGACCAATACCTTGAGGCCTTGGACGCGGAAAGGTGGTTGATGATCCACTTTGCGTGCATAGCAATTACGTGGGAGCAGGCGGAAGGGTGGTTTAGGGAGGCAGGGTATGTTTGATAAACCTGTTGACTTCTGATTGTGACAATGATTTTTCAAGACCGTGACCCCTTCTTATGTTCAGACGTTCAGAGAGCTCTTCACAGTCACCACTGAAAAAGAATGTGTTTCCGGCTCGCACCGCCCGCTCGCTGGCGGGAATGGGTTCGTTCTTGCTTGTTGAGCTCGAAGCAGTTTTTCTTGACAGCATTTGACTTCAGGGGGCCCGGTTAAGTGTGAAAATCTGTTTAAGATCAAGTTCAATGTTTTAAGTCTCCCTTTGCCTACCACCGCCTTGAGAGTGGTAAAGAAAGGGTGAAGGACAGGACATCCGAAATTTGGAGCAAGTCAGTCGCGAGCTGGGCGAGTGGTAGAGGAAATGCTCTCGAAGGCTGTTGACTTCCGCCCGAAAAGCGTTCGCGTAGGATTGGATTATTGCCATGACCAAACGATAAAAACAAAAACAGTCACGCTTGGTACTGACAGCGTTATGAACATGTTTCAAGAAGGGGCAAGCCCTCTCCACGGAGATTCTTCTAATGTGCGTGACAGTGTTGCTTCTGCTTTCCGGCCTTTCCTGCACCCTCCCTCGAGTCCAGCTTAGTTGCACATAAGCTCAACAACAACATTGCGTTATTCCCCGACATTCCCATCCCCACTAAAGTCTCATACTTCTCTTTCTTGTGTGGGTTTGCCAGGATCGAGGGAGCATAGTCCTTGGCATCAAGAGCCGTGAAGTTGAGTTCCTTGAAGGATTTGTTGTGAAGCTTGTCAAAAAGCTGGAGGAAAGAACACAGTTGTGTGAGGGTGGGGTCAGGAGGAGAGGATGATCGAGTGTTGCTGGAAGACGATGGATCCGCATGACGCTATTGTGACTCTATTAGCAAGTCTACTATAGCTTTCGGTCTACAGGCACTCTCTTTCACGCTCTTTCTTTCCCCCTTTCACTCTTGATCCAAACCCACCTCTCAGATGTCACTTCCTGCACTTCCCTCCTCGCACCTTGCATACTAGTGCTCCTCACTTAGGGATTCAGTGAGTTAGTCACTCTGTTGAGCTAGGTTAGTCTTTATGCAATCAACTTAGGGAGTCCGTCAGTTACTCACTCTGTTGAGCTGGTCGTATCGCAATAGACACTTCAATGCGCTGACTCGAAGAGTCTTCTTGTGCGTGTGGAAGGGGGTAAGGCGGCAACCATTGGGAGGGTGATCATCAACATGAATTCCGTCGATTTTAGCATCCTGCAATACGAGTGGCTTAGTGTCCAGTTGGGCTGGAGACGTGAAACAGGGATTTCTTGTCAGCCATGAAGGAGCATCACATCTCCACATCCCCCTGTGTACACGTATGGAGCCAAAGTCAGCAAATGTGTCAGAACTTCCACTTACTGATGTACTGGAGATCTTGAAGAGTTTCCTTTTCGATATCCAGTAGGACTTCCTGTCGGTGCGCTACCGCAGACTCAAGGAACATGTTTTTGCAGAAGACTGTCACTGCCTTCCCCCTCCTGCACGGCGCAACAATATCAGCACCACTCCCCCCACCTTGCACATGTCAGAAAGTTACGTAAGGTTAGCCTTGGACAGTACATCACCCTTCCAATCCCGACTTGCACCAATAACACCTTCAAAACCTCGTGGTATGACATTTCCGTGAGGTGTACCCCGCTCCAAGTGTGCACGTGAATCTTAGGCTGTCTAGCAGGCTTCAACCTCGAACCTTTGTGGTCCATCAGATGAAGGTGCAAGGTGATCTGAAAGTTGACAGCAAGTGATGTCAGCATGAATCCAGCCCCAATTCAAGAGCACTCACTACGAGGGGGAGGTAGCTTGAAGGGCTCAACAGCCTTTCCGGGAGCTTTAGGCTGGTAGGCTAGAGAGTGAAAGGAAATGATAAGTCCTCAGGCCCACCGGTCAGACAAACCCTGATTAATCGTACAGGGTGCTGCTGGGGTTTGAGGTGTTGGAGGCAAATTTGCTTGAAGCTCTCTGAGTGGTACACGACTTCTTATGGCCACCGAGGTGTGTCAGTCTCTTGCAGCTAAATTGAAGATTCAACCAACCAAGTGCGGGCCCGTTTGGATAACCCATCAATGCGTAGAGTATCATGATACCACAAGCTCAACAGAGTGAGTAACTGACTGAATCCCTGAGTGAGGAGCACTAGTATACGAGGTGCGTGGAGGGAAGTGCAAGGAGTGACATCTGAGAGGTGAGTTGGTCCAAGAGTGAAAGGGGGAAAGAAAGAAAGTGGAAGAGAGTGCCGGTAGACAGAAAGGCTATAGAGGACTTGCTAATAGAGTCGCAACATAGAGCGCCAAGCCGGACGACATTGCATACTGGTTTCCACAGTGTTGCGTGTGCGGGCTTGAACCTGAACGTTGCGACGGGAGAAGCCGGTGTATTGCTGTTGCGGGAGACACGGTCCTTCAAATTGGCAGTACTGTTGGGCGGGACGATTGGCCAAGTCCCTTTGGACATAGCCGCAAGAGTTCAGCATAGTGGACACTGGCAAGAGCACCGGAAGAAACGTCCTCGCCGGTCTGTGAATGTAGCCTGAGCATCTACAAGCTCATCCTGGTCCTGAATCCAATTGCTGAAAAAGCCTGAGTCAGTTGAATTGAACGCTCCCCAGGCAGGAAAACTCACTTCTCATTTGCCATTGGTGGGTTGTACTTGCCCACAATTGTACTCATGTAGCTTGAGTTGGGCACTTGGTTGGTGATATGGAAGTGGGGAAACGCTGGGCATGACCACCAGCTTGCGCGAGCAAACACCGGAGAAAAGGCACTGAAGGAGACATCACCCGGCTGCTAGTGTGTTTTGTTGCTCGTAACTCAATTATGATGCGGGATCTAAAATATTTCTACGAATCCTTCCAGTGGGAGGGACACTTGATATGAGAAGCACTGTAACCTCTGCCACCAACAAGTTGGGGCGTTCCGAGCGATAATTGAACTGAGAGGTATATGGGGGAGTAGTGTCCTCCTGAGTGTCATTGTCCAGAAGAGTCCTTCGTCGGATCCACATTGTTTGAGCTTCAAGCCAGTCTGAGTTTGGACTCGAGCCAGTCAAGGGAGGAAATGGTCAACGACCTCACTCTTCTTTCCCAGACACCATCCCCACATCTTTTGAGATTAATCATTGGTAATGAGGAGTAGGTACCGCGCACCTCCACGAGAAGTATCACCCATGTCCAGAAGGTCTCCATAGCATTTCCTGAGAGGCGGAGCAGGGCGATGAGATGAAGGAGGGACTAGAAGGTGTCTGGCCTTGCCAATCTGATATGAATTACAAGGACACATCCCGCTACCACGAATAATCATGCCATTGACCTGGCCGCTGGATTCAAGTTTCTGAAGAGCGCCGGGATGGAGGTGTAAGAATTAAAAATGGCAAGTTTGAAGAGAGGGGGAGGGAGAAGCAGGTGGGTGCCTTTGCAGCAACGATAGACGACCTTCACTGGGCAGCAATAGGAAGAACAACTTGGCCGTCGAGGGAGTAGAGGTCTGCCTCAATGATGTATCTTGAGCAAAGAGCTTCCCTTTGGAGCTGATGAGGTCAACTTGTTCGCGAAGGAAGGAGACAATGCAGCCACGACAAGTAAGACATCGGACCGAAATGAGGTTCGGAGTGATATCAGGACCGTGGAGAACGTTGTCAAAAGTAACGACGTCCTTGAGACCTCCAGGAAGGATGACTTCTAAAAATCTGAGCCCACTCTGATTGCCATGCAGCTCCCAGCAATGCCGGAAATCAACTCGGGGTAGATTTGGACGGTAGTTGCTGAACCAGGCTCGAGTCTACATGAGGTTTTGGGGTTGGTACCAGAGTCAACGAGGGTCTGGCAAGGAAGACCGGAAGCAAGAATCTGGGACAGGTATTGGATAGCAGGGTGTGCCTGCATGGCCCCAGGCCACTGGTTGCCAAGAATGTCAGCCAAATGAGTGACAGGTCCCCCAGGAGCGACCATCTTGTTGAATTGCCTCGGATTGGCAGCTCTCCTGGCAGCAGCACTAGCATGAGTGCAGGTCTCTGACCAGTGGGGGGTGTTTCAGCCGGGAATAAGACAAGGGGAAGTAGGATGATTGACAGGAGGACAATCCTTGGCATCCTTCTTCTTTTTGCCACCAGCTGAGACGACGTTGAAGCTGTTTGAGCCAAGGAAAGGAAAGCGGAGATGTTGGCATTGGCAGGGGTGGTAGTAGCCATATGGGCCTGTCCAGAATGCTCAGGTGTCACTGCTGCTTGTAGGAGCTCAGATGTGATGACAAGGGAAGGAAGAGCGGAAGTCTTGCCCATAGTGGTGACACAGAGAGTCTCACAAATGTGTTTGAATGGCTTGGGAAGGCTCGTGAGGAGGAAGAAGACAGCAAGCTGGTCTGAAGGCTTGCCATCCATGTCCTTCAACGTGTGGAACCGTCCGTATAGATGCGCCTGAACTCCTGGATTCCCTTCAGCGTGGTGAGAGAGAGACGGCAGTCGAAGAAGGACTTAGGGAGGCGAATCAAGGGAGGTGAATCATGGAGGAGGCATTGTTTGGAGTGAAGTGTTTGTGAAGTGCAAGATGAAGGCCAAGTGTGAAGTAAATATTAGTGGAGAGGTGGTTGACCTTGGGGTGAAGAGCCTGCACAACAAAGGCACAAACAACCACATCAGTCTTGTTGTAGAGAGCCTTGTCCCTGTCCTCGCACATCCATCATAAATATCCAGTGCGGAGCCTCCCATACCCAGGATAACCAAACAAACAAGGTGATTCCATTCCTGGTAGTGCTGGTGGTGCTGAAGATGATGCTCTGAGGCAAAACTGCGAGGGGTGAAGTTGGTAGGCTCAACAAGATGTTGGTGTTGATTGGGTTTCAAGCTAAGGGCTGGTGGTAGAGCCTGGCAGCGTCCTTGAGCGCGGTGATAGCAGCCACGGCAGGTGTAGATTTCCTGTCTCGTGACATGTTTGATGAAGAAGAATTATAGTTACTGAAGTGAGGAAGGGATGACCAACTGGATTCATAACCTATTGCAACACACCAGGTTGGTCCAGCTGGCACGGCACTGTGGGTCCAGCTGGCAAGGAAGCAAGTGCAACTTGTGAAGGCTCCAGGATGGCTCGGGTGGCAAGGGATATCATGCAGGTCACTGTACTCATGGTCACAGAGGCGTGAGGAACAAACTGGGGCGCGTCTGTGCAAGTAGGGGGTGTAAAAGTTTGCATCTATGCTCTGAGGGAGTCCGCCATGTTGAGTGGTTTGACCTTTGTTGCACACAAACATCATGGATGGGTGAGAGCACCTGTCAGCTCTCAGCCGGACACGTTGATTATTGCGATACGACTAGCTCAACAGAGTGAGTAACTGACTGAATCCCTAAGTAGATTGCATAAAGACTAACCTAGCTCAACAGAGTGAGTAACTGACTGAATCCCTAA
>JASZXU010000910.1:0-12345 GCA_035521515.1 Phenoliferia sp. Uapishka_3
GGTATGGGTGGTTACGGTATGGGCCAGATGCAGCAGATGGGCTACAACGGCTATGGTGCACAGCAACACGCTGGACCAGCTGCGATGAATGGTGCCATGGGCTACGGAACCCCTGCAGCTCCAGGGTTCGAAAGCCCACATCCTGATGTGGAAGGTCAGTCCCAGAGTCGATGGTAATGAAAGTTCTTTTGCTGACGATTGGTGTTTAGCAGGTGTCGATTCAGAGGCTCAAGTCGCCCCTGGCGAGGAGGCAGCTGGCGTTCCCAAAGTCGAAGAGGGCTTCGAGGGCGATGTTGATATGGCGATGGCCGGAATAGAGGGCGCATACGGTGGTGTGAGTTGAAGACCTACTTGTTCTCTGACTCAAACACCTAACGATCCCCTGGCTGCAGGGATTCGACCCTTCTTTCGGCATGGTGCCAACGGGACCGGGGAGGGGCCGCGGTGCCCTTCGTGGGCGCGGAGTTTCTACTCGAGGAGCAGCTTTTGCAGGCAGAGGAGGAAGAGGAGGTGCTCAAATTGGTAATGCTCTTTGCATGCCGCCTGAAGTTCGATGCTGACATCTCCGCGAATGTAGGCATCCCTCGTCCTCCTTCGCCACTCCCTCCAGGGGTTCCCACTGGACCCCGAAATCCCGGCCCAACCGCTCCTGCTCGCCGAGACCGAAGTGGATACCAAGATAAAGACCGCCAGCTCCCACCGGCCAACGAAGGCCTCGACTACGGAGGAGGCGGTGCTTCAAACTCTTCGCCTGTTCGCTCGCGCCGCGAGAGCCTTCCGCCACGACGCGAGCCAATTCCTCGGAGAACTTCCCCTTCCGGAGAAGGTGGGGAGAGGGAGAGGAGCAGTCGCAGTAGTAAGCGGGAGACGAGGGAACGAGACCGCTCAGATCGTGATCGTGACCGCGAACGGGATCGTGAACCACGGGATCGCGACCGTGAGCCACGGGATAGGGAGAGGGAGAGGGAGAGAGAGCGAAGTCGAGAACCACGCGGCGACAGAGAGCGTACCCTGACTCCGGATCGACCTTCATCTTCTCGTCGGAACAGTCGTCGAGTCGAGTCGGAGGAGCCACGCGCGGGAGCTGGAGTCGACGACTTTTTCCCAGACAAGCAGGCTGCCGTCATCAAGGAGGAAGAAAATGTCCCACAGGTCGTCGGGATCAAGATTCGCGGCGCCACCAAAATCCAAAAGGTCGACGAACCTGCACCAGAGGCGGAGCAGGAAGTCAGTGAGCGTCGGAGTCGACGTGGAGACCGCGAGCGTGAGCCACCCACTGGTCCGGCTGCGGATGGAAGGCGAGATTCGGAAGGCAAGTCTCGTCGGAGTGCGCGAGGCAGTGGCGAGGATGAGTCGGCAACGGGAAGGACGTCAACTCGAAGAAGTCATCGAACTGAGCCCGACGCCGAAGATGTTTCGGAAAGAAGGAGTCGACGACACGCCACGCAAACTGAAGAGGACGAGGCGTACAGTCGCGCTGCGGCTGAAGTTGAGGAGACGAGGTCGACATCTCGAAGGACGCGAAGGCATCATTGGGAAGACGATGAGGAGGATGAAGAACGCACTAACGGCGCGAGGTGAGCTTTCTCAACTCCATGAAATTATTGGAAGCTTCTGACTCTCATTCGTATCAGCAGTCGGAAGAGGAAAGCAGACGAAGAGGTGGAAGAGAGGCCTCGGAGATCTGGAGGGAGCGGCGCGTCTCGTCGGAGTACGCGAGCTCATCAGGAATGATCATAAAATCGTAGCGTTCTCAACGAAGTCTCCCTATTTTAACGTTCAAACGCTGAACACACCACTTTCCTGCTGTTTTTGTTGTGCCTTTGGCCAGAGCGATGATATCCCTCGCTGTGGTTGGAGGCGGTTCGCGCACGACCCCGATCTCTTTCTGCCCCACCTCCTTCGTCGCCACACACTCACCTCGATTCTCGTACTCTATCAACTTTCATTCAGCTCAAATCTACGCGAAAGCTCATGGCGCCCCCCAAGGGATCTAGTGCGCAGGGATCCAGCCAAACCAGCGACGACGGAGACGAGTGAGCGAATCATTACCAACGCCTGCTCCCCCATCTTCCCTCCCCCATGTAATCAAGGATGCGATCGGCCTCTGATCTGAACAGTCTTGCTTCACAGACTCCTCTTGCGGACCCTCCGGGATGCTCAGGTCGGTCTCCACGCTCCTCACAGCGACACGAGGGGACCCACCGCGGACCCAGCTACCTTCAACGCTAACAACCTAATTTTAGGCCAAATCTGCGGCGAAGACGACGCAGAAGAAGAAAGCAACGCTCAAAAAGGCAGAAGGGATCACGAAGAAGCTCGAGGCCGACGTTCGCGCCGCCGCGAAGCAACTGCAGGACACTTTGTGAACTATTACAATCGGCGAAAACATTTCAAATGAAGGCGAAGTCTGACTGATCAGATTCTGGTATGTAGAAAAGCGCAAGCGAAGGAATCTCGCCGGGTCGAAAAGGAGCTGCTGGCTATGATGGATCAGTGCAGGGACGACATTGCGTCGCTGAGACTGGCCGGAGAGGTTCGTGGATTAATCTCATACATTTCGGAGAACTTGTCTTTCCTGAGGATTTTGCAGGACGGCACGGATGCGCTTTGTCATAATGTTCTCGCCCAGACCGACGGTTTAGCCAAAGAAGCGAGGGCGTCTTTGGAGGAGCTCGATGTATTTTATAACGGTAAGAGCGAGCTCGTATGCTAGTACTACTGCTAAGCTGACTCGAGCGGCATGGTTTATTCAGCCGAGCTAGACGCTCAAGACCAAAGCCTCTGGTCGGATGAAGAGGATGATGTCGCCGAGGAGTAATGCGGAGGATCTCTTAAGCTTCTTCTGATTGCACCATTATTCAAATCCCAATCCTCGTGATTAGCTTGTATCACATTTACAAAATTGCGAAGAATCGCAAAGTCCCCCCTCAAAGCACTGCTGAAGGGTTCAAGAAGGGTTGAAGCCCCTCAGGCTCAAGAACCTCGAGACTTTACAACTGAAATGCGGTGTCGCGGAAAGCACCTCGGGAACGAAGATTTTCGAGGTGAAGCTTACGTCTGTCATGCAACGTGTAGGGCTGCCCTCAGCGTCCACTGCCTCTTCAAATCCGAGAACCCGCCGCTCCCTCGCTAGCGTACATCTACCCATCACCCCTCTCACCGAAACTCCGGCGACGATCAGCTCAAGCCAGGAAACGAAACAAAACCCGACATGGCTTCCGCTCTTATCTCGTCAAACCCTTCCCTCGAGGTCTCTTACCCCGCGACCGCAAGATCGTCGACCTTCGCAGATCTTTGTACAATTCTACAGTTTCCTCGAAATCCATATCAGCTTTGGTGATATTCATTGTCGTATATTTAGTCACGTAGGCTAAGGAGACATATCAATCTTGACTTGGAGAATCGAGTGGGCCCTAGGCGTGCGAAGGGCGTCAGGCGCGGGAGTGCTCTGAGTGGGCTTGACGAGAGGAGAGTCACGGTGGTGCACCGACTGTGTCTCTAGAGCTTGTTACCAAATCAAGCTTTTCAAAGGCATGTATTTCCACGTCTATGCTTACTCTCCCGAAATCAGACTCGCATGGGGAGGATCTGGCGTAGGTGGTGGGAAAGTTGTACTAGGATACTATGTACCACCACGTCTTCGGTAGCGCCACAATTACAACTCGGATTTACAAAAGATGACACAAATCACTATTTCTCTGGACAACATAAGAAGCAACGAATCCCAGCATCATTAACCCAAGTCGACTCCCTTTTGCCTCATCGTCACCGCGTTTCTCAGCTTGCCCTCCACGCTCTGTATCCATTCTTCCTCTTGAAGTCCCACCATATACACCCAGGTTCCATCCGTTGGAAGCTGAGCGACTTTTGGCCATCGATAATTCCCACCAAGAGGAGCGGCGATTGCTGCTGCTTCCGCTTCGTTACATGGCGGCGGCGCTCCAGGAAAAAGAGGCAAGGCGCGCCAACGACAGAGGGGGAACGCCACTCGAATGGAAGTGAACTTTGCTCCGACGAAGTATTCGATGATTAGAAGGATAGGGTAGACGAGGACCAGCCACAGTAAAGCCTTCCAGTACCAGCGTGCGGAAAAGATTTTCCCAGTGACAGAGTCGGGACGAATTCTGATATCGCACTTTTCAGGAGTGGACTTTGAAAAATGGATCGAGTTGTTGTATCCGGTCGCTCTGACGATTCGCGTGATGTCTGCAAGCGAAAGCTTCAGCAAGACTCCAAACACTCCACAACCATTCCAAAAACCAACCTTCTTCAAGCTTCACCCAATCCCAGCCATAAGTCCCCTTCTTGACATGTAGCTCTTTCATGCCTTTTGCGCTCGCACAGTAGTCCCTCGCCACTTGGTCGATCTCATCTCGTCGCGCGTTTCGTTCGGCAAGTATTGGTTGATAGCGACTCCAGAAAGGAGGGAGATTGAATGGAGCAATGCTGTGATCTTCTACGAGGTCGATAAAGTGACCTTGGAAGAGTCGCGCAGGCTTGTAGTTCGATTCGAATTGTCGAGGTGGGTTGGGTCCGTACGCCGCGATGTCGCAGGAGATGTCGGTGAGTGAAGCGGGATCTGGAAGCGAGAAAATCAGCGCTGAAGGAAGTGATGAAGCGTAAACTGAGTTTTCCCACGACTCACGAACAAAAGGCGGCATTCCACGCATCTTTCTCGCTTTCCAATCGTCCTCCAGACGCTTTCGCTCTTCGCGGGTCATCTCTGCAACATCAGTGCTTGCGGTCTTCGCTTTTTTATTTCCTCCTCGGAATGCGAGATCCCATTCTCCTTGAGAGTAAATAGCGGCCCTCGCCACTCCTTCGATTGCGTACCCGAGCCCCGCCTCAACTTCCTTATGGAGAGTATAGGAACAGCTAAAATCGGTGATGGTGACTGTGACGGTCCTTGTTCTAAATTGTGTCTGACCATTGACAGTAGTCGTGTATGATTCTGTTCTCGTTTCCTGATGCGAACGTCAGGTCTGAATAAAGAGCATGGTGATAAACAACGCCAAGTAACGACACTCACTGTATGCGTGCCGGAAACACTGATAGTCGGAACAGGTGGTGTACTCGCTTGGAGATTGATAAAGTCTATCAAAGCCGGTGCAGAAGCACTCAGAACAGGGTCGTGGCTGCACGGTGTTATCAGGAAGTCAGTTTGCGTCCCGTAAGCTCCCGCGCGAACAATTCTCAAACGAAAGAGACCAGACGGACTCACGTGATAATAGTCCCATTGCTCCCAACTCGAAACTCTGGTGTGTACCCCGACGGAACATAGATCTGTTGTCCATTTAGGCCGATTCCTCGCGTCGCAGTCACTCCCGAGCCAGGCTGAGGTGACTTCTCGTCCAAAGTTCCCATCTCGAGGTCTTTCCCACTTGAGTTTGACATAACGGTTGGTGGATGGAGAGGAAGAATGAATGTGCAGGGGGCAAGGAGAGCAAAGCCAAGCGCCGAGGCTGTACTTACGCCCGCCGGAGCCCACGGACGGAGATCTTGTTTCGTCGGAGTTTCGTCCCACTCCTAATCCGTTTTGAGTACACTCGCACCGCATGGCTGTGTAATGCCCCAAGTACAGATATGAACCTAGCCGTACAGCACATCAAATTTGCATTCAAACCTCTAGCCACGAGCATTTAGAAAAGAAAAGAAAGGTCTGGCAAAGCGCGACCCAGGGCGCCGGCCGACAGTGCTTATCACGAAGTAGGTAAAAGGTCAGGAAAGAAAGTGTTCATGTACTTACACAACAAACTAAAAAACAACCAAGACAGAAACAACGTCCACTTAGAACCTATTCCTTGACATGTGAGAAGGAAAACCAGCCTCCTCTCTCCGCCCGCTCCCCCTCATCTCAAAAGTCCCCATGATAGTGGTCAACCCTGCTCAACCGATTTGGATTCTTCACTTTGCCAGCCGTTGAGCTGAACCAGTCCAATTTCCTGCCAATGCGGAACGAGTCGTCAGAATGAGAGGACGTCGAGTTGAGCTTGGAGTCGAGCGTACTTGTTCAGCTCCATTGTAACGACGCTCAGGTCTAATCCCATCATGTGCATGATGTGCTCTCCGATCTGAAGGCGGATTCGAGGGGTCAAGAGAGTCCCAGTAGCTCATTGTGAGTGCTTACCTCGGTGTTCTCGCGATTCCCAGCGAGTCCGGTGGCGTTGTATCCATAGGCGTAAAGATTCACATCGACGCCACTGAGACCGTAAATTCGTTAGCCATTACCGGAATTGAAAGACTTGGCAATCTGCAAACTTCGAAGAAGCGCACCTATGTCCAGCAGTCGACCAACCAATTTGTGCTCTCCTCGAAATCTGCCATTAAACTCATCGTCAACCGGCAATTTCCCACTACTCAGCCACACAAAGAAAGAGAAATAAACCAGAACTAACCGCATCAGCCAAAGTCCTCGCGGTATGATAAGCATTCGACCTGTGCCCCCAAACATCATCCACCTCCTCAACCGTCGCGTCCCCAATCCCCAATCCTTTCTCAAACACTTCTTCCCTCAACCAAACTTTCGTAGCTTGTCCATATCCTGCTACTTGAGCTCCCAGGTATTCTGCCGAATGAGTAACGTTCGCCACTGCGTCTGGGTACCTTCGAGATCACAATTTCCGTCGTATCAGTATACTCTACAAATGGTAAACGAAGCAAGAGCCGGGAAACAAGACGTACCAGGCATATTCAGGATAAGCATTACCAAGTTGTCGACCCAAAGAAATTCCACCAGTCTCATGATCCGAAACACTAAGTAAAATAGTAGGTGTTCCAGCAGCGTTGGCGTCATCGACCCATTGTTTTAGATAGGCGATGGTAGAATGATAAGCTAATATATCGGAGATATGACCTGCTGGGTCGTTCATATGACCTTTTGTGTTTCGATGGAAAGGAAGATTAGACAGGGGGTAGGTAGGGAGAGGGAGAGGAAGGGCGTACTGGCCATGTCGATTCGAGAACCTTCGACCATTAGGAAAAAACCTTTGTCGTCTTCGTTGTGCAGGTGATTGAGAGCATGTTTGGTCCTGACCAGAAGTCGAGGGGTCAGGGAAAAGAAAATCGGGGAATGAGGTAGGTGGAAAGATCTTACATTTCTTTGAGGGATGGTTGTTCATCTGCCGATACGGTAATTTGCTGTCTATCAATCTCAAAGTCCATATGCTTTTTACGAAGGAAAGGACATTCGAGGGATCAGTGCTCGCTCCCCGCCTTCAACTCCCGCATCACCTTGAAAGCCCACTCACCGAGTCCGCAAACAATCCCAAAACCGGACCCCCCTTCCCATGTCCCCCCTCCTCATGCCACCCCATCAATTCCTTAACTCCCCTCAAGACCATCACTCCATTCTCGCCCGCTTTCCCAATCAAATCCTGATCATCCGTTCTACAACTCCCCTCTGTCGTATTTGGCAAAAAGAAACAAAGACCTCCTCCGAGTGCTATATCTACAACTTGACCTCGTGGTCCGTTACCGATTAAGAAAGTCGCTATTTCGGATTCGAGATCTCGGTCGGGGACGTGTGCGTAGAAGGCTGCTGGGGTGGCGTGCGTTAGGCGAGAGGTGGCGACTAGGCCGGTGGAGAAACCTTGTCTGGGTGGGTGGACCGAAAGGGTGGAGGGAATAAGTAAGCATTTCTTCTTCCCGAACGAAGGTGAATGGCTTGGGAGAAAGAGTAAGGAGAATTGGACGAACCGCTTCGCAGCTTCGAGTACTGTCCCCACGGGTGTCCTTCCTACTGGCTCTACCCCAATCGCTCCATTATAGCTCTTTATTCCACTCGCAAAAGCCATCGCACCTATTCCCCCCATCATAAAATCATCAGCCCCTCCTCGACTTTCACCCCCGCGCCTCCTCCCGCGAACGTACCAGCTGCCGAATCGGTGATCAAGGAATTACTACTCCTAGTCCTACTCATGCCAATTTGCATCTCATCTAGTGGAGTAGTCCCATAGCCAGCTTGTAAACCGTCTTTCCCTCGAAAGCCTGCGTCGAGAGATGACCAAATGGTAGTGTTGATGAGAGCGGTAGTGCCGTCTTTCCCTCGCGCGTCGTGTAGGTATTGCAAAAATGATCTTGATAAAGTTTCGCTTGCTGGGCCCTGCATAATTCCCATGATCAACTTCTGAGTAGGAGGGAAGAAAAGCGAGACTGACCATTCCATCTGAAATGCAGAGAATGATGCTTATCCTAGGCCCACCATGACCGAATCTCGTTCCCAACGCAGTGAGTTGAGAGATAAGCCAAGCACTGGCCAACAAAGCGAATAAACCCAAAACGACGAGTTTCGGATGACGAAATCTTTGAGTTGGCTTATTTCTGGTTGCGTCATCTACCATCTCTTTTGTGGGGATGATGAATGCTGGTGGGAGGTGAGTTCGAGTGGAGTGAGAGTGAGAATGAGGTGGTGGGTTGATATCATCTGAGGAACGTGGAGAGCGAGGTTGGTTTAGGAGAGATTCTGTTTGGGATGAGGCGGAGTGGGCGTCTGGTTCGCCGAGTTCAGTGTCGTCGATGATGAATTGGGCCGCGTCGAACGAAGGGGAGAGTGGAAGGTGAGACCCGAGCCGGATACCCGACATCGTAGACGGTCAAGGGAGGAACGAGGGACGATCACCAGCGGCGGCGTTGTGGTAAAGAGTTGAGAGGAGCAGCGCGGAGCGTGAGCACATGTCGAAAGTGTCAACATACTCAATTTTGTCTTTTACATGTCGAAGTAAACTGAATACTATGGTCCTTCCGATACTGCATACTTAAGAGATTGCACGCATCTCCCCTGCTATCATGTAGCTCGACATTCGCGTTCGGCAGGCACCTCGCGGTTGGCGGGCTTTGTGAACAGAGAGGCGCGTCGACGCCACATCACAGCTTTGCATGTCAGCCACCAAAGTTGTCCGGGATAGCGATATGGCTGTCGAATCGGTGTGGCGTGGTCCCGCCGGAGAGCGATCACCATCCACGCTCCTCAAGACCAAGCTCGCGCTCCTCTTGCATGGCATGATCCATCCTCGTTAACCAACCAGCTGCAATACACCCATCTCCCTTCCCTCACTTAATCCACTGAAACACCTTTCGACCTCAAATCCTCCGTCGCTTCCAATATTTCCTGCACAACAAACCAACAGATCCAAATCAATTCTCCGCTCTCTGCCCTCACTCCCACCTCTCACTAACCTTTCTCAGCTCATCATGCGCCTCTTCACATTCTCCAAAAGTTAACACTCCCATACCCAACTCCCATAGACAATAACTTCCTAAGGCGACTACGAAGTTGAATGGAAGCTGTTGTTTCCCAAGTCACTCGTTAGCCCTTCTGATCGAAAGGGAGGGGAAGGGAGGAGAAAGGACGCACACAAGGAACTATTTGATCTCTTATTGATTGAGAGAGGAATGGAGTAGGAAGCAAGTTGAAAAAGAGGGAGAGGTACAGCGAGATGAGGAGCGACCCCACTCGCAGGAATTGACTTTGGCGCGACAGCTTGGAAGGGAAGTTGAGATGTGAGGGAGAGAGAGGTGGGATGGAGGGAGGGCGTGTAGCTGAAGGAGGCGAGGAACGAGATGAGCGTAGGAGGTGAGGAGGCAGCAAGTCGTCAAACGCCAATTCTCGTATCCAAATAATTTATGGAAACCCAGACCTCGCTCCTCAGAGTCTCAGACCTCAGAAGAGATAGTATCCAATGAGAAATCATCAAATAGCTTAATCAAAATGAGGTATACACGTTTGAAACTCGAAAACATCCGCCCCCTCCCTCTCCTCAATCCTTAATCTTGTTCAGTGCCTTGAACAAATGCAAGAACCACATTGTCGCCTGATCCGCATTGAATCTACCCGCCATACAATCCCATCAATATTCGCTCTTCTCAGTCCCGTTAGTAAAAGATGAGACGAACCGCATGTATCCCATGTATTGCTCTGGCAAAAGCTCGCACAACAAAACATCCCTCTTGGGATCCACATCTGGTTCATAGCTAACCGTAGCATCCGGTAAGAACGTCATCTTGAAAGTGAGGGCTGTCCAATATGCACTGGGTCAGTTCAAATTTCTCTCGCCCTCCACCCAGACCAACATCAAAAGAAGAACCTGAGCGAAAAACCCACCTCCAACCTTTCCCCTACAATCATTAAAAACACAACAATAACTCGCCGAATTATCCTCCTCATTACTCTTAACACTTACGACCGTCAAACCCGATAAATCCTCATTCAGCATTAGTCTCGATTTCAAATCCGCGTGCTCTTCTTGTAGTTTTTGGAGAGCGGCGGTAGAGGATGAAGTTGGTGCGGAGGAGATGGAAGGTGCTGAGAGGGAGGAGGAAGAGCCTGATTTGAGTCGAGCTTGGAGGGATTTCGAATGCTGGATTTCGGCGGTTAGTTCGGTGGTTACTGTTGCCACTGGTATCACCATTCAATTCCATCATTAGCTCACGCAACCCCGAGGAAAAGAAGGGAAGTTAAAGAAGAAAGAAAAAGCCAAAACAACGCACATTCAGATTGAAGCTGTCCCAACATCTTCACCGCCTCCTCATCCTTAGCTTTAACAGTCCTCGCCAATTCCTTCTGCCACTTCTCATCCCTCCTCTCCAATTTCTTTCTGTCCCCATTATCCCGCTCTTCGAGTTGTTTGACTAAATGGGCTCTTTCAGCTTCGGAAATGGCTAGAGCGGCTTCGAGTTCGTTGAGGCGGGTTTGGTCGATGGTGGAGGTCTTGGAGTTGGAGGAGGAGGTGGAGTTGGTGGTGCTTGGATGAGAAGAGTGGGACTTGGAGGGAGTGTGGGAACGCTTGAGAGAGGCAACTTCGGATTGGAGAGTGTCTATCTCGGATTTGTAGGATTGGATCTCTTTGCGAGCTTCTGTGGGTTTGAGAGGGAAGAAATTTAGCCGAGGTGAAGGAAGAAGTCGGGAGAGAGAGAGAGACGCACGCTCATATCGTTCATTAGCAATATCAGAAAGAGCTTTCTCGGAAGCCTCAGCGCGCGTTTCTCGAAGATCCTGCAGTTGTTCTAACGCCGCTTTAGTCTTTTCCAACGCTGCTGTAGTCTAAAACCTCAACTACACATAGTCAGCACTGGAACCTATTCCTCTCTTTCGTCTCAAGCTGATAAAACTCACGGCATCAAGTTTCGCCTTCAGCCTCTTCTCTTTCGGAGTCCCACTCTCTCCTTCTTCCACTTCTTCCTCCCTCGCCGCTGCTTTTCCTTTCTTTGCTCCAGCGGTCTTTCCCTTTCCTCCTCCCGCTGCAGCTGCTTTCTTACTCCCCACTGCAGCTTTCTTGACCGGAGCCGGCTCCATCTCGCCCGGATCCATATCATCATCTTCATCCTCCTGAGTCTCGGCCACGACGTCCTGTTCATCCTCCTCCTCCGCTTCTTCTTCGGATGCTTCGACTACTACTGCTTTCTTGCATTTCTTGACGCCGGCAGTGGTGGACGACTTGTTGTTGTTGGATGGGACGCGTTTTGTTGAGGACGTAGCGGGCTTTCGCTTTGTGGTTGATGTTTTTGATGCTTTGGATTGAACTGATTTGGTGGATCAGATAGATGAACGCGTTAGAAGTGAAAAGTGGAGTGAGGAGTGAGGCGGGGATTGTACTCACTTTCCTCCTCGTCCTCCTCCTCTTCTTCTTCCTCCTCGGAGTGTTGGGCGTGCCGAGCTGATTTAGTAGACATGTTGGAATCCACGAGTGAGAATTTGGTAGATGGTGCGACTCTTTCTGGTTTGTTCTGCGTCTTCAAGGTTGATCCTCAAAGTCAGTCAACAACGAAGCGCGCCGTGGATTGATAATGGCAGGCACCTTTGACTTTGATTTTGCTGTTAGGGATAGAGGATTGTTCTCGTCGGTTGAGTTGGTAGGCTTGGTGGGGGCCATGCAGCTTCGGTATGTTTGTTAGACTGCAACAGAGCGCGCAGGTCGAATGGTGCCCTTGCAGTCGAGTCGAATTTCAAATTGTGAACTTGGTCAGAACGCATCACAGCGCATTCGACTAGATCGAGCGCGAGTCATCAGCTGAGACTTCTTTTCTCTTCCTGCACGGTTAAATTTTGGGAGAACTATGCTAGAAGAGAAAATGGTAGGAAACGGGGCTGGGGCTGAGAATAACGGGAGTGAGATGGTGGTGCGTTTACTGCGGCAAAGCAAAGCAAAGCACATTTGATGACCGCCGTTGACGCCAGCGAGAGGAGTGTCGGAGATGACATTGCATCTACACACTCTTCCTACACTTGACAATCACAGTCTAGAGTTCACTTGTTCATCTTCTTTCAATCCACCCCGCCACTTAAGAGCGCTGCGTTTAAGCCGACGAGTGATACGAAACCATCTCAGGCAGTAACTGGGCACAGGC
>JASZXU010000911.1:0-12343 GCA_035521515.1 Phenoliferia sp. Uapishka_3
ATGTGGGGGAGAGGGAGGGGTGGGGAAGAGATTAGAAACCGTGGCTGTTGAAAATAAGGAGCGTGAGTGTTGAGCTTGTGAGGTAGGAGAGGAGAGGGATGACTTACAGCTTGATGAGCTCCTTGTCTGCGGGTGGGAAGAATGAAGTAAGCTTAGGGAAAGGAAAAGAGATTGGCGGAACGGGTTGGACTTACTGATTCCCTCCTCGAGGAGCATTCCTTGAATCTTTGTCCTCTGGTCTCCCTGGAGTTGAATGACCTGTCCCATATCCTCATCATCCACCAGACTTCCGTTGCAAGCGAATTCCTCTATGACCATCAACAAAAAGTCAGCACCATTCCGCGCGCCTAGCTCGATAAGGAGAAAGGAGGAGAAATAATGATCGAGACACTCACTCTTGAAAGCTTTCAAGAGCTTCTTTGGGTCGTAAACAGTTGGCAAACCCTGAAGAGTAGTGATAGTCTTGCGTCCATTCCTTTGTTGAATACGAATGTGAATGATGTTCGCCTCCTTGTTCTGCTTCTTCGCCTCGAGATCAGTCGCACTGGTAGTTGTAGACTCTTCTTCGCCGAGATCAGCAAAAGGGTCGTAGGGCTTGTTGAGGATTTGCGACACTACATGTTCGAATTCAACCGGTACATGATCAGATTGGAAATGGTCTCAGCGGAAGGGGGGGGGAAGCGCGCGCCACGAGTTTTGTACGACCGATACGGCGCACGCGGGAGAAGGAAGGGAGACTGACTGCAACGGCGGAGAGAGACTCTAGACTCGAGGAAAGGAGGACGAAAGGACGAGAAGGGGAAGCGGAGGCGGAGCGTGGGGGTGGT
Organism: Phenoliferia sp. Uapishka_3; assembly: GCA_035521515.1. Lineage (NCBI taxonomy): Eukaryota > Fungi > Basidiomycota > Microbotryomycetes > Kriegeriales > Kriegeriaceae > Phenoliferia > Phenoliferia sp. Uapishka_3. The sequence continues at coordinate 828 of JASZXU010000911.1, forward strand.
TGGCGTGAGGACAGGTCCGCCACCGAGCGCGCCCAACTCGACTCAGAAATGCTGACTCATCCATTAGGGGCAACTCTTTCTTTCTTTCGAATCTGAGTCAATAAAGAGTTGTGGACTATTATTTTATTGTTCAAAGGTTGTTCACCCCGCGGAATTGGGCAGCACTAATGTTCTTCTTGGGCGACCGGACCAGCCGGAAGAAGAGGAAGGCGGTCGCTAGTGACAGCGCGTACCTTCAAGAATGAATGTAGGGTCAGCACTTTTGATTTAAAGAGGCTTCCAATATCAATGAGCGACACTCACCAAGTAAAAGCATAAGTCAAATGCTGATTCCGCAACTCAATCTTTGCCGCTCGACCGACTGGAGAGCCGACTGCAATCTTTGATTTGATTTCTCCCGCGTTACCACCTGTAGCAGCCAAATTATTAATCAAATGGAAAAAAAAGCGTAGGGTATAAAACGCACCAAAGATCTCATCCACCAATACGGGCTCAGCACCAGTATGCTTTGCCATTTGGTCGATATCTGGGAACACCCATTCCTCCCTCGTCGGGTTATTCTCGGGCGTAAACGATCCCGTTCGATCCTGATCCCTCAGCATGCCGACCAGCTGTACATGTCCAGTCGTCTGCTCAGATTTATCAACAGATTGTTAGCATGTCTGCGAAGTGGGGACCACCAGTGAACTAAACGCACCTCTCCCTCGGGTCGTGTAGCCCTATCCTTCTTCTCCCTCTTTACGAACCCTCGGTTCACCAAAATAGTATCCTTTCCCTCTCCCCGAATGAGCGGGGTAATGACTTGGAAACCCAGTTCTCCATCGCGGACCCTCGGACCGAGCAAGATCTCATGATCATGATCAAACGTTCCACTAACATAAACCTTCCTATAAGCAAACTCTGGAATAGCTTGTAAACTAAACAGACGGGCGTACGAAATCAGCGCGATGCTCAGCGGCGCCTCTCAGACTCGGAGAACTAGACGACTCACTCGATCCTAGCTGGTAGACCCACCGGATCCTGATTAAGTTTGTTATCGAGTTGATCGATCATGTTTAGTTTCCAGTTCATTCTTTGTATTTGCCATGTGCCGAGGTAGCCGGTGAAGATTGGCATTATGCCGAGAACGACTAGGAAAGAGATTCGGGAAGCGCGACCGCCTCCGCCTTGCTGTGATCCTCCGCTGCCTGCATTGCCGCTGCTTGGCTTGAAGGAAAGGTTTCGGAGACCTAGTTGAGGGAAGGTGGAGGGATTTGGTTGAAAGCGAGGTCGGAGTTGGGAGAGTTTGAAGGCGGACTTGAATGACATGTTTTGAGTGGTTTGGCGGAGGGAGAGAAGCGCGCGCCAAGTTGAAACTCACAAGTCGTCTTCAACGCTCCTTCCCTCCACCCCGCGACATTACCAACAAAAAATGTCTGACTTACCCAAGAATGAGCCTGAGGTTGACTCTCCACCAGTGCCAGATCAAACACTACTGCCAGGTCAACCACTTGAGAACCTCTTCGACGACAACCAACCACCAGCAGCAGCCAACAATGATTCTGATGACGACGACGACGATGCAGGTGGTCTATTCGGTGACGACGATGATGAGAACGAGTACGTCCATCCCACTCCAATCCTTTACTACACGGTACTGACCACTCGCTTCCACCACCAGAGCCCCGCAGCAGCCACCCACAGCTCCCTCTCCAATGTCACAATCCGACGATGGCTTAACTCCCGAAGAACGAGAACGACGTCATCGACTCGAATACGGCGAAGACGAAGATGGTGATATGGAACTCATAAAAAAACACGAAGCAATCGCTCAAGTAGAGCTCGCCAACTTTGGTATGCCCGCAACAGAGAAAGTTTGGCATGCGAGGTTACCCAATTTCTTGAGTCTACAACCGATGGCTTTTGATGAACTCATGTGGGAACCGGAAGATTTGGAAGAAGTGTTGATGATGGAGAATGGGGAGGAGGGGAAACCGAAAGCGCCTATTCCGGATGAGAATGTAATTAGGTGGAGATGGGCTATTGGTCCAGATGGCACACCAGTGAGTCTACCTCCTTACTTCTTTTCCTAATGGTCCGCCAGCGAAGACTGACCAACCCGGCGCGTCCTCGCAGATCAAAGAATCCAACGCTCGCACAATCCGCTGGTCCGACGGTTCTCTCTCTCTCCAAGTCGGTGCCGAACTATTCGACATCTCAGCCACAGTCGACCATTCTGCCGTCCTGTCCTCTTCCGCCACTTCTGCACCCGCACCCCTCGTCAAAACCGCAACAGCAGGTCTATCAGTCCTCGACACGAACCGCGGTCACGGTCTAACCTACTTGACCGCCGAACATTCCTATCAAGGATTAATCGAAGCACAAGCTTCCGTCTATGGAACCCTCACTTTCCGTCCTACTACTCTTCAATCGAATACGCATCGACGATTGGCGGGTTCGATTGCTGGACGCTATGTGAAAGGAAGAGGAATCAAGATTGCTGCCTTACCGGATGAGGATCCAGAAAAGAAGAAGTTGGAGAGGGAGAAGGAGGAATTGGCGAGAGCGAAGAAGTTGAAGAAGAAAGCTCAGGTTACTGGTGGCGCCGGGAGGAAAGCGGCGAGGAGAGCTACTAGGTTTGAGGATGGAGATGATGATGGAGAGGAGGGAGAGACTACTTCAAGGAGTCAACCTAGACGTCAACAAAACACGGATGACGAGGATAGTGATGGAGGGTTTATTGAACATGATACGGACGAGTCGGAAGTCGACGAACCGAGGAGCAAGAAATCGTCCAGCAAGAAGAGACGCCCGAGTCCGGAATATTCGGATGATGACGATGAGCCGGATGAGATGGATGAAGCGGAGGCGAGGATTGAAAATGAGGAAAGGAGGAGGAAGGAGCGCAAGAAGGAGCAGAAGCAAGCGCCTGAACCTGCACAGGCTCCAAGGCGTCGTTTGGTCGTCGAGTCGGATGAAGAGTGAACACAGTAGCTGGGATAGATGATATGTTTTGTATTGCTTGGTTTCACTATCTTCCTTTTTTTTCTCAACGGAGCGCAGGTGGAAGGTCTTGGAGTTGTCCTTGTGGTCCTACGAGATATTGAGCCTTCATTTCCGACCTGCGATGTTGAAGCCGGATCAGAACGATGTGCTTTCGTGACCGGGTAGAAACAAGGCTTACACAATAGCCTGATTCTCAGCATTATTATGCAGAATATTTCGAATGGCAAAGAGAGCGTGCTCTCGCAATGCTAGAATTCACCGTTGTTGTCAGCTGCCAAACATTTTTCCACGCAAAGTCGTCGCCACTCACTAAGGTTCGTATCGTCAATTTGACACATGCCAAGTAGCAAAGTCAAACCTCCGCATTCGCGAATACGATTCTGTGCGACTTGCTGTTCGTAGCAAACCACTCCCAATAACCTCACACAAGAGCGCTTTAGTTGACCTAGAGCTTCAGGTTCGACCCATGTAGCGGCTTCGTTCGATGAGCGCTGTTCCTTGTTGATCTGGTCGGACCAGGCGAGAAGTCCTGTAATATTCCCACCAATCAGCGCAGATCTCGAGTAACGGACCGGCTTCAAAAAAAGGACTTACCGACAGTAGCCTCGGTACAATCCAAAATTTGTGCCCGTCCAACATCCGACGCCAACCCAATGCTGCTGAGACAATGTAGAACCAATACAATGGCGCTACAAGTCGCTGCATCTCGTTCATCCATCGCTTTCCCTACGATCTGAACACTTTTGGAAAGGGTAACCAGAGTTGAAAGGAGGAAGGAGGAGATCGATGAGGAAGGCGAAGAGTCGGTGGTGAGGGTGTGGAGGTAGCCGTCGAGGAATTTTAGGAGCATTATTTGTGAGTTGCCGATTTCAAAACCACCTCCACTGGATTATGAGCAAGAGTTCAGTGAAATCTAGGGTGAGAAAATAATTTGAAAGTGCAGACTGACGCTGCTTGAGCGGCGAACGCAGCGGGGAAAGCGCCTTGTATGATGAGCTGTCGAATAATGGCGTATCTGCTCCGGATAAGTATGAACTTCAGTCAAAACAAAGCGACGAAAGAAAGAAGGAATTACTCACGTCACTCCAAAAACATCATCTTCAAACTCGTCTTCGATGAAAGCTTCTTTCGTCTCACCGTCGAACCGAGAGGCGGCGTGCGAGAGGACTCGATCAACGAGCTTCGAACCTGAGGGCGACTCTGCTAGGAGGAGACTGGAGGACAAGCTTCAATTTAGGTGCATTTTTTTGGTGGGGGTCATCAGGCTTACGACCGTTCTGGACTGCCGAAGATTGAGTTGAGTAGGAAGACCAGGACGGCGAGAAGTATTGAAGAGTCCTTCGAGTCGAGGAGACGGCTACAACGCAAGAGATCAGGTTCCTTTTCGTGGGAGTATTAGATTCATTTGTGACTTACGAAACAATATCTTGACCGGTTCCCCATGATAAGCATTTTGGCAGATAGGCTCCTGCGACGGCATCGTTGTTCGTGACCAAATTCGCAAGGGCTTGACAGCATGCTCGGGTTGTCGTTGAGTCTGGGCAAGCTTTCGTTAGACTTTATCTTCACGATAATTTAGCCCAAGATGCTCACAAGAATCATCCTCCAAGTTGAAGTACGAAGAAGTCGTTACAAGGACAGATCTCAAATGCGGCTCCACGAATTCCCTGTCGGCAGATTATCAGACTGATTACATCAGATCTTATTGAAAGCAAACCCACATTGCATTAGACTGTCCCACTGGGTTGCCCGAGGCCAAACTCGCGGTAAAGTAAGCGAGAGTGGCAATCGGCTCAAGGACAGTGATGTCTCCATCCGCGATGAGTCGCGCATGATCGCTCCAAACGGATCCAAAAGCGGTCCAAAAGGCTGGTTCTGCGCTAAGTGATGACCTGGCAGAAAGACTGAGTTGGTTGTTTGAGAGGTGGGGCGGAAGACGGCAAAAACTGACTTGAAGTGTAGGTCGTCTCTTACTGCTAGACGAGCTGGTCTTATGAGAGTAGTAAGGGAGGTTTGGGATTGATTGTGAGAGTAAGAATTGAGGATGGCAATGAGTTCTTGAGAGAGTTGCGACATGATGGATGAAAGTCAACCTCTCAAGTTGATCGCGTTGGTTGTTTACTTTCAACCATCACTTTTTGCTTTAGATGGATGCACCAAGTCCTCCTAAACGAGCTCGAGTAGCTACACCAGCTGCACCACCCAATTTCACATTGAGATTCACTCTAGAAGGCCACAAGAAGTCAATCTCATCTCTCACCTTCTCTCCAAACGGCAAACAACTCGCGAGTGCCTGTAAGAACCTTCTTCCCTTCTTTCAATCTTTCATCCCATTCTAATCTCATTCGAATCCACTCCAGCCGCAGACCGACCAATCCATCTCCACTCTCTCCCCTCTTTCAACCTCATCCGAACTCTAAACTCGCACACAGCAGGCGTATCCCACATCGCCTTCTCAGCAGACTCGGCTTTCCTCGCTTCAGCTTCAGATGACAAGACAGTTCGTATATGGGACCTCGAAGGTGCAGGTGCAGGTGCCGCGGGGGCAGATCATGATTCAGAGGAACAGTCAGAGGGAAGCATAAGGGTACTCAGAGGTCATTTGAGTGCAGTCTTTTGTGTCGCTTGGAATCCGAGAGGTGATTTGGTGGCTAGTGGGAGTATGGATGAGACTGTTAGACTTTGGGATGTTCAGAAAGGTAAGTTCTTTGAGAGGCGGGCGAGCTGTGGGGATTGTGAGCTGATGGGATAAGAGGAGCGTAGGAAAATGTATGAGAGTGTTGCCAGCACATTCGGAACCGGTTAGTGCGGTACAGTTTAACAGGGATGGAACAATCATTGTCAGCGGGTCGTGGGATGGTTACATGTACGTTCCGTGGCGAGCCTTCCCGATTTCGACTTGTTGACCAATGCTTATTTATCCAGTCGACTATGGGATACCGCAACAGGACAATGCCTAAAAACACTAGTCGACGACGACAACACTCCAGTGTTCGTCTCCTTTCCACCCCATCAAGCGCCCACAATGACATTTATTGAACTCCGCCACTCTCCAGTTCTCTCGCATTCTTCTCCCCGAATTCAAAATTCGTCTTCGCCTCAACCCTCGACTCCACCATCCGCTTATGGGATTACCAAAACGACAAAACTCTCAAGACTTACGTCGGTCACACAAATCGAAAGTGCGCCCCCCACCCCCGCCACAACTGAGCTTCGCGGATCAGTCACTAAATTTTCGAAGGGACGCAGATATTGTATTCCAGCTGCGCTTACTGCGAATGGTCGGTATCTGATAGCGGGATCAGAAGATCAACATTTTATGGTGTGGGATTTACAAACTCGTCAAGTCGTTCAGCATCAGAAAAGTCATCGAGGTTCGTGAAAGCTTTGCGTTCTGTAATCTGTTCATCGATATTGACGGTTTTCCTGGCTCAGATGTTGTCATTGCCGTTGCTACACATCCTCAATTAGGAATACTTGCTACTGCTGGGCTAGAGAAGGTTCGTTTGTCTCCCTTTATGGGATTTCAGCTCTCGCGCTCATCTTTCCGACCATGGTATAGGACCCAACAGTCCGCATTTGGGTCGATACAGTCGAGGAAGACGCCGGAGTAGATGAGGTGCCACCCGAGCGAACCCCTCAACCCGAAGTCGTAGCCTCCGAAGCTCCCACTTCAGCAACAGAAGGAGACGAGGAGTCATCCCACCCCGCGCCGTAGAATCCACTTCCCTCACTTTCGCTTGAGTAATGAACTCCCAAGGAAATTGAATATCAAACAAATCAGAACTGAGTAGAATCCTTGATAGCCCTCCTCGAGTCACTCTTCATCTTACTTCCCTTTCCCTTTCCAAGCACATTCGCGCTGACTGGTTTCTTGCCATGATGTTTTCGTTCGGTCGATTTCTTGGCTCGGGCGAGTCGGTCTGTTACGACTGTAGAAGTTTGAGAGGCTTGGTTAGTTTCTTGATAGATGAGTGAGGTGGCAGGGGCTTACTGGATCCGACGTCGGCTGCTGTTGGCGGTGGAGCGCGAGTTGAAGGTCGATGTCTTCGGTGAGAAACGATTTCCTCCTCTTCCACTTCTTCTTCATCATCCTGCCCCTCTTCTTCTTCATCCTCCTCCTCCTCCTCCACCACCACCTCCTCAACCTCCTTCTCCTCCTCAAACACAACTTTCTTCTCCTTCCTCTCCCTCGGCTTCAACGAAATCGCAAGTTTCTCAATCCCCACCGGCATAATCTCCACCGTATTGCCCAACGCGTCCGTTCTAACCGAGTTTCCCAACGAATCAGTTGCGCCAGTAAGGAAAGTTTCCGGCCTGATTTGTCGCTCCTCGATATCTTCAATATCGTCTTCGTCTTCTTCGTCAGAGTGTTCTTCTGAAAGTTCGGAATCTGAATCGTCGCCGCCGCGGCCGCCTTCGAGTTGATCCATGTACTGGAATGGGAAGGAGAGGTTTTAGTGACCTGGAGCTGGAGCTGTAGAGAAGGAGACAGGAGTGGTCAAGACGAACCTCCTCGAGAACTTTTCGCTCTCCTTTACTGAAACCACTGGCTGCAACTTCGACGTCGAGATCGAATTCTCGAACTCCATCTTTCATGATTGATGAGAAACGAGGGTAGATTGAAGACTCGTATTTAAATCGTCGTTGGAAGAAAGTTCGGATGCAAGTGACATCTCGATTGAAGTAGCTAATTTCACGGCAGTTCCAAAAATCAGCTTTCTGGCCCATCCGCAAGAACACGAAAGACGAAGAAAAAAAACTCACTACTCAGCATCAACATGATCCGTACTAACCATTTGCGGGAAATCAATAAGCACCGGTTCCAGTACTCCCTTTTCCTTCCTCTCCGGGGTCATCTCCTCTTCGCTAACCACGACCGGGAAATCTCCACCCTCACTCGCGATCCTGTCTTCCCGATCCTCATCATTTTCTTCATCCCGATCTTTTTCTTCCTCGGTACGGTGATCACGGATGAGGATGTTGAATTCGTTGAAATCTCCGTGGATTAGACCTGAGAGGGCTAGGCGGACGATTAGGTCCATTAGTTGTGAGTAGAGGGAACCGGGAGAGGGGACGTGGGCGATTTGGCGGCTGAGGGGAGAAGGGAGGGTTAGATTGATTTTGGGGAGAGGAGGAAATAGAGGACAAACAGAGGGAATGCGTCGATGAGCTCCATGAGGAGACAGTGGCGAGATTGGTCGATGGGCCGGGGGACCGGGAAGTCGTGTTCGTACAAGACCTGAGTAAAAAAGGTGAGATGTTGGAGTCTCTTCCGTAATTAAGAAGAAAGAGTAGACGAACCTTCATGAAAGCGTATTCCTTGATGGCGGCAAGACGACTCATGTACATCCAACTCGCCGATTGACCCTTGCGAAGGTAGTCTCGCTTTGATTTGATGGCGCGGAAAGAGACTCGCCCGAGCCTGTTGAACAACAAAAATGGAAAACTCGAAGATCAGAAAATACTCGAGGGAAAAGATGGTGTTTAAAGCTGACCTGTGGATTTTCATGACTGATTGGGTGCCGTCTTCTGTAGCTACGACGTAGATATCTGAAACGACACGTACTCAGTTCTTGTTCCTCCCATGATAACCCAGGGAAATAAGGCTCACCACTCTCCTTTCCAGTTCCAATCTGATTTCCAACCGAATAGACTGTATCGCGCTTTCCAAAAGTGCGACAAGCCAAGAAATCATATCCTCCATAAGTCAACCTGTATCCCTCATCTGCAAGCCACCCAATCAGGTCACCTCCGAAATCCTCCTCATCGACTACACCTTCCACTTGCGGACTCACATTTTGCGTTTTGAATCTTTGCTACCAACTTCCTCTTTGCCAATTCTCCCAAGGCTTTCATGACACCACCTGACCTCGCTCCTGATATTTGAGCAATCAAGCTTGTTGGTACTAATTCGTGATTCTTTGATCCTTGCTCGACCTGGATGAGAGATGATGAGAAGGAAGTGTCAGAGTGGCGGTTGTGAATGAAGGGAGGGATGGATGTACTGCTGATAGTACACGCCATGAGTCTACGCTAATATAGCGAACATCTGTTGGATCTAACTTCATGATGGAGGTGGTCCGTGTAGCGCGATGTCAAGTCTGCGAAGTGAGAGGTAAGCGATTGTTTCGCTTTCTTCAGTGGTGCGCGGGGGGTCGGATTGCGCTAGGCGGGACGGCACGGATGAGTACGGAAATGAGCTTACGTTGTCTAAAGCAGTGTCCGGAGTGTATTTGTGTTAGGTGGGTCGCTGTTTGGGTAAGGCGGAGTTGAAGAGGGGCGAGCCGGCAGCAGGTGACTTTTTTGGTGTCCGAGCTTTCGAACTTCATCATTCCAACTTTCACGCTCACTCCTCAACCACTTTACAACTCTCTTACACCCTTATAGAATGGACGCATTCCGACTGTTAAGCGGAGGAAGTAGATTCAAAAAGGACCAAGTGCGATCAGTATTCGAAGTAAACATCCATCCCTCCACCTGTCACTCTCACTCTCGAGCTAACAACTCTCCTCCCAGACCACTCCACTCCCCTCCACCTCCAAACTTCCTTCAGAACTCGACTTCTTCTCCACTTCTCCCACTCTCGACCCACTCACAGACCGAGCCCAACTAAAAAAGAACAAGAAACGAAAGCGACAAGAAGTACAAGCTCAACTAGATGCTCAATCAATAGATTACACAGCTTTTCATCGCAAACATCGTATCAAATTCGATGGTTTGGACACGCCTAATGCTGTTACTAGTATAGCGGATTTAGGAGGGAAAGGAGTTCCAGAGGTGTTGCTCGAAAACTGGAACAAGTTGGGATTGGGAGAACCAACGCCGATTCAGATGGCTAGTTGGGGTTGTATGCTTGCTGTTTGTCCTCTTGAATAGTCTGAACCGAACGACGCAAGCTGACCCAAAACGCGAATGATCAGCCCCGAGACATCCTAGCCTGCGCACCAACAGGTTCAGGAAAGACCTTTGCCTTCCTCCTCCCTCTCCTCGCTCTTCATCCTCCATCAACCGATCAAGAACCTACACCAAAGCCCTCTGTAATCATCATCGAGCCGACGAGGGAACTTGCGATGCAAGTGTTTAGAGAAGCGACAAAGCTTGCTCAGGGAGGAGGTTGGAAAATAAAGGTACTTGGGGAGGAAGCTAGGAAGGCCAAAGTTGAGAATGGGGGAGAGAAGAAGAAGGTTAGGAAGGGAAAGGGGAAGGGGAAGGATGAGAAAGTCGAGGGAGAGGAGGAAGTGACGGAGGTTAAGAGTGTTGTGCCGGAGGTACCACTCGAGGGACCTACGGGTATGCTTATGACTGGCTTTAGACCTTTAGACCTCGAGGCTGAGCGCTAATATACCTGATCGAATCTCTAGACATCCTCATTTCAACCCCACTCGGTCTCGTCTACGCCATCAAATCCGGTCGAGTCGACGCCACCAAGTTCGTTCTCCCCCTCTTCTCCCTCTCTCCCTCTTTCACACTTAATAACCCTCTTCACCTCCTCAGCGTCCAAGTCCTAATCCTCGACGAAGCCGATACTCTCTGGTCCCTCAATTTTGCTGAACAAACCGCCGAGATCCTCACTGCTTGCTCTCACCCCAATCTTCGCAAAGGAATGTTTTCCGCCACTCTCCCGAGTGGAGTTGAAGAGATGGCAAAGGCCGTCATGGGTCCTGGAGTAGTCCGAACGATCATTGGTCACAAGTACGCTTCTCAGCCTCCTCCTTCATTACTTTTGATTCGCGTACTGATATTCATAATTGCGTAGGGACGCCGCGACCGACACCATCTCTCAATCCCTCCTCTTCGTCGGCACTGAAGATTCCAAACTCCTTTCCCTCCGATCTCTCATCTCAGAAGGATCCTTCACTCCCCCAGTCCTCATCTTCACCCAATCAATCCTTCGCGCGAAAGAGTTGTCAACAGAATTGCTCTTCGATGGGATTAATGCGGATTGTATTCATGCGGAAAGGACGCCGGAAGAAAGGGACGAGGTGGTGAGAAAGTTTGCGAGTGGAGAGGTTTGGGCTTTGATTTGTACGGATGTTATGAGTAGGGGAGTGGACTTTATGAATGTTAAGGTACGTGGAAAGTCTGGGTGGTAGGTGATGGAGGCTGGAGCTAACTTTTTACGAATCGGTGCAGTTGGTGATCAACTATGATTTCCCACAAAGTGCCGGAAGTTATATCCACCGTATCGGTGAGCCTCGTCGAACTCCCTTCCGTTGATTAAAAATTGCTGACCTACGCACTGCTAAAAATCCACCAGGACGAACCGGGCGCGCCGGCAAGCCCGGAAAAGCCATCACCTTCTTTTCCAAAGCCGATGCCTTACACCTCAAATCAATCGTAAACGTCATGCGCGCCTCCGGTTGTTCCGTCCCACTCTGGATGCTGGACCTAAAAGCTCCCTCGCAAGACGATAAGAAACGTCTACTTCTTCGTCCGGTAGCTAGGAAGGATATTAGTAGGACTAATGGATCTGGGGCGGGAGCGAAGGGGGATAGGAAGAGAGTGGAGAGAGTGAGAGATATGGGAGG
>JASZXU010000912.1:0-12289 GCA_035521515.1 Phenoliferia sp. Uapishka_3
GCGCGCACAACACAATGTTCGGGACCAATAATGCCGCCCCACTGGATTTGAGCTCTTTGACATTCTAATTCACTTATTTGAACCGGTTGTCAGCAATCCGCACCTCTGAGTGCAAGCAGCAGCAGGATCCAGTTTGAACCATGGTCGCGCGCACAACACAATGTTTGGGACCAATAATGCCGCCCAGCTGGATTTGAGCTCTTTGACATCCTAATATACTCCTTTGAACCGGTTGACAGCAATCCACACCTCTGAGTGCAAGCAGCAGCACGATCCAGTTGGGATAATCCCAGGGGTGGGTGGCATGGGTGGAACACTTTGACAATGGAGAAAAGTGTTCATTCATGATGAGGGATAAGGGAAGCGGAAGAAAAGGTGGGGACTTATTAGAAACATACCTGGCGGCCAGAAATGGTTAGATTCAAGTGGTGCAGCTGGGAATGAATTTAACTTGAACATGAACTTATTCTGCCTCGCCTCCACACCGTGCACTTTTGAATCTGCGGCTCCGGATCTCTAGGATTTGGGACCTAGGAACTACCTACTTCTTCCGTGTGCCTCATGTCTCTATTTTTTCTTTTCTTTGGTGTCAAATTTTGACTTGTCCGTGACATAGGACAGGATCTGTGTCAACAAAAAATACTGAGATGGTTGTGCCCACAGTGTTAGGTTTGACTGGTGTTCAAAGGCACAACACGCTGGTACACGTTTTATTCTTGATTGTGGAGCACCTTGATTGCCTGAGCACCTGCAAGCTTTCAACAGATCAAACCCCGCTTCACACAAGTCATCACAGTCATCACAAATCTAAAGGAAAGGGTGTATAATTTACGCACTTGAGGCCTCTTCCCCATCCTCAAAACCCATGCCACTATCCCATTTGTCACTCCTCTCCTGCATAAATGCCCTAGTAGCCCATTCTCCCGCTGCCCACTCCCACTCTTTTTCTTCCTCACTCCTCCCTTTCCTCCACTCCTTGACTTTCTTTCTCCCCTCAACTCCCAATCTCAGCTCCTCCACAGCCGGCCACCGCTTCTTCAACCCCGCACTTCCTCCGGATCCCAAAGTCCTCGGAAATACGTCCTCAATCAAACTCACGGTGGTAGCCGTCATCACCGCCGCTGCGGTCAGACTCGAACCGGGAGCACCCATCGGGAGCGGCGCAATGACTAATGGAGGATAAAAAGTTGAGGAAAGATGGAAGGACAGGGAGGAGAGGTAGGTAACGCAGAGTGCTTCTAATGGAGCTCGATTTGGCGGGTCAAGCCAAGTAGGAGAGGTGGAGGAGAGGTGGATTATGTGAGCGAGGAGAGTTGACGAAGTTGTTCGGAGCATTTCTAGTCGAGCGAGTGCATCTGGAGCGCGCTGTAGTTGGAAGTTGCGAGTGCGTGTCAGTGCTTCCAAATCGTGACACAGCTGGAGAGAAAGAGCGCGATACGTACAGCAGCACTCCCTCTTGGTGCCAACTTCGCCTCTAGAAAGACCAAGATGGCACTCATCTCGCTCAGTACCGTGTCGTTCCCGCCTCGAGCTCCATGTCCGAAAGTGAATGTCGGTAAGCTACCGAAAGGATAGGATGGAGGAACCGCTTCTCCCTTCTTGATGAGCTCAGCCCAGGCTGTGGGAGTGACGATAGTATGGGAGCAGGGAGTCGAAGAGTCGGCGAGCAGCAGTAGGATCGGATCTGTTGAAGCTGATGAGCGCAACAGGATAATCAGTTTGCGGCTTCTCAGGGCAGCACTGAAAGAGAGAGCCCACCTTTTGTAGGGAGCGAGTGCAGGTGCATCCTCGCAAGTCAAAGCTCTGGGGTTCAAGAAAAGTGGATACAAGCAGGGAAGGAAAGTTTGAAGTGCGCACGGAGCTTCTCAAGACCCCTCTCCCTTACGCGTGACGTCAATCAAAACAAACATCTTCTCTTCTCCAAAGCGGGCACGAATTATTCTTTTCTTTCCAACATTCTTCCTACAGTCACATTCAATCACTGCTGCTTAAGCCGGTAGGAAAGTATCAAGTCCCCTCCCTGCTTCCAATAGAACGCTCGCGCCGTCGCCAGCGTCATCTTGCCCGTCATCAACACATCTCCACACAAAATTTCCAGCTCGTCCTCTGGGATAAAGCCTTGCCTCCTATGTATTGACGAAGCCGAAGAAGAGACTTCGGGGGCGGCGTCGAGATGAGCAGCGCCAGAGATACTCGGTGCGCGACTGGCGCCCATCTCGCGCAAGTCCAGCTTGTCTGCGATGTATCCCATCACTTTGCGCATGCGGAGCGTACGGTTGGCGGTGAGACGAGCGTTTCTGAAATAGAATGGCGGTCTGAGTACACTTATTGAAAGCAAACGGCGGTTCGAAAACTCACGCGTTGGGTAGCTCCGGCAAGCCAGCACGCTCAACATCCATCCATGGCTGAATGACGAAGGACTGCCAACAAAGTTGATCAGCAAGGCGCCTGTGCCTCAAATTCATGGTCTGCTCACAATCTTGACAGGGTCCTTTGCGGGGACGCGATTTCCGAGCAAGAAGTCCAAGAGCCAGAATGGCGCTTTCTGCTCGAGTACATGAACGTCTTCGCTGCTCGTTCCAATGATACCGCGATCTGTAGATCAGAGGGATGAGTCAAGGCTTTAAAGCGATGTAACTAAGCCGCGCAGACTCACAAGTAACCCCCCAAGCCGACGCATCGGGAGTCTCTTCCGAAATGAGAACTGCCATGTCCCTCGGATAGCGTAGGTAGGGCGCATCGACCGAGGGACATGGTGTAAGAGGAAGTGAGAACACCATCTCAAGGATTTGATGTTGCTGCTCCTCTTCGACCGTGCGAATCTGGGACGGTCGGCAGAAGTGAGTCTGGTGGACGGACATTGCGCACGATAAAAGTGAAAGTAACTCACAATCTTATTCCCACCACTCTCATCCACAATTGCCATCGTCTCTTGTTCGCTCTTTTGTTCAAACACCTCGCCAGTAGCAGGTCTCTTTGAGCTCTTGCCTAGCCCTCTCAACCTCCCCATCAACGTCCCTCCAGCACTGGGCAAAGGCGCCGTACTAGCTCCACTAGCCCCAGAATTATCGCTCGTAACAGTCGGGATCGAAAAGTAATCCATCCCTCCCCCTCTCGCTCCTGTAGGCGTTTTCGTTCCATTCCCGGCAGTAGGAGTCGGCGGAGCAGTCGTATCGGACCATCGTGGAGTTTGTCCTCCAAGTCCTGGAGACGAGAGTGGCGCTTCAAAGTTGAAAAGGTTGCTGCGAGGGGAAGCGGTGGTGTCGAGAGGGGTGAGAGTGGGAAGGACAGCGCGGCGGAGCGCGGGAGTGGCTAGAGCTATTGTCATTCCTGGAGTTTTGAGAGCTCGAGGAGGGGAAACAGGAGCGTCGAGGTCGGAGAGTGAAATGAATTTTGGATGAGTGGAGGTGGATCGAAGGGATGTCGGGCGCGAAGTCGGAGTAGCGGGAGTTCGAGATTGCATCTCGGCGCGAATGAATCCCTTGAAATAAAAACCCATCAGCTCCGGCTCAAAACTTTCAGAAGCAGCAGAGCAGAGCTCACATCAAAGAGCTGTCTTAGAACCCATTTGCCCAAATGAAGTCGATGATCCTGCGGGAACTCTCCTCCGACCTCTCCCAAATGCGCCTCATCAACATAAACCTCGGCATCAAACACTCTCTGCTCCTCCAAATGAACCGTCAAAGCCCCAACCCTCGTATCAACTTTACACCAACTTGCCGTGGCTCCTTCTCCCTCAATCCTCTCCCGCACGAAATCCAAAACATCTTGTGGGCTGTCCTGTCCCGACGATCCACCACTTCCCGAGCTCCTCGAATCCGAAGGTCTCTTGAAGGCCGACGAGATTTCCTCAGGAGAGAAAACGCCAAGACAACAACACTCGACTATGTCCCACAGCGCGACTCCTCCCTCGGTATCCACCGTCAAAGCATGTCTCCGATCATTGAGCAGCTCGCACCTCGTCAGCCCCACGCTCCCCTCAATAACATCGTCCGGACTGCTCCTCAGCGGCGTAGCCTCCAACGCCGACTCTCGCTCGAAGTATTCCCTCCGCGCAACTTGAGCCGCCTGACTCTCCGGATCATTCGGAGTATCCGCCAAACTCTGTGGTCGAAAACCGGCGGGGATGGAAAGTACCGATGCGGACTCGGGATCTCGATTTCTTGAGGCAAAGCCGGGGGAGAAGTAGGTGTCTGAAGAAGAGGTGAGAGGTATGAGTGTTTCGTAAGGGATGTCGTTAAGAGTCGAAAGGATAGGAGGAGCGAGGGCAGGCGATGATTCTCCAGAATTGAAAGGTGGAGGTCGTTGACCGTCGGAGAAGGAGCGTCGATTAGCGAGTCGGGAAGGGGCGGTTGTTGACGCTGGTCGATTTCGGAGAGAGGAAGGTCGACCGGCGGAAGTGAATTGTGAGGCGGTAGTTGGGTTGAAAGTCGCTTGAGTTGGGGAAGAGGTAGTACGAGAGAGAGTACTGGTAAGATCTTGAAGAAACGTGACGCTAGGCATTGTCGCTCGATCGCCCTTCTCCACCGGACTCTCCTGCCTCGGCGGCGTCAAAGGTTGTCCTCCCAAAAAGTGCTCGTGCGACTCTGAAGTCGACATGAGCGAATCTCGCCTAATCGGAAGGAGAGGGACGACTCCTGCTCGAGCTTTCCGAGGAGGAACGTCTCGCCAACGTTTTACGCTGCTGCTCCCGCCGGCCGACCAGACCCACGAATCGTCCTGAGCGACGATTTGAGTGATTCCTTCATACCCAGTGCGAACTTCGCCAGTCTCGTCTGGCGAATCCCGAGCGAGCAGAATGCACTCGCCATCGCCAGGGTCTCCGGCGCCTTCAAAGTCGATCTGAGTGGAAGATTGGTGAGCGTGCGGCTTTAATAATCAAGCGATGAGAATGAAGCGAACCTTGCAGATGTTTCCATTTCGATCTCCAGAGTAGAATCGCTCGAGATTTGGGTGTTGGGAGAAGAGGGACCAGACGGGAGAGGAGTGGTGCGAAAAAGTGTGTAGGCAGCGCTGAGCGGTGAGCGACCAGAGTTTGACGGTCGAGTCGGAAGAAGCGGAGAGGACCTTTCGTAATCAAACTCGTGTTAGTTTTCTTCAGCTTTTGGGAGTAGAAATCAAAGACGCACCCATTTCCCATCTTCGCTCAATAGAACCGCTCGAACGTTGTCGGTGTGACCACCGAGCCGCGAGACCTGCCTTCTCGAATTGGGATCATACACTCTGACCACTCGTTCGGGAGTTCCAACAGCAAGTAAAGATCCAGAAGGCGTGGCCGAAAGAGAATAGATTGATCCTGGCGGGCTGGGAAGTTCGACTGATGAAGTTAGGAGGGTAAATCGATCAGCGAACGTCTCTGGCACTCGAAAGTCGAAGAGGCTCACGAGCTGGACTGGAGCGACCTTCTGTGAGGTCCCAGAGTTTTATTTTGCGATCAAATCCACCACTTGCGACCCAACCTGCGTCTCGCCTGACGAAAGAATCAAATCAGCGCGAGAGCGGGAGAAGCGACGTAAAGCGACAAGAAAGGACTCACGCGCTCGCTAGACATCGAACGTAATCACCATGGCGACCGATTTGAATCGGAGTTACTTGCTCGTCATGATTTGAAGAGTGTGGGTTCCAAGCGACGATGAGGGAGTCGGATGAGGCGGAGACGACTGTCGTTGGCGAGAGGTCAGCTGCATGCGCTTGGAGCGAGACGCGGGAAAGAGAAATTGGCACACGAGTTCTGTTGTAGTTGCATAATACGACATCGTTGACCCACTGAGCATAAGTTCGAAAGGTCAGTTAAGTTATCGAGGGAAACAGCAAGGTGAAGACGCACATCTGTATGAGATTGTATGCATTGCCTGAACCTGGCCGGTGGAGCTCCCTTCGAATGGATTTTGTCGGGATCTACCTCCCACCTATCCTCCACGGCCATCATCTCATTAACCGCATTCAATTTTGTGGCAGTATCAGTGGACGAGTCCCTCCCCGGCGCTGCTGCGTTGGCCTCCCTTCTCAATCGCTTCCTCGAGCCAATCGAGATTGTCCTACTTCCCAGCCCTTGCAAATCCAAGCTGTTCCTTTCGTGGGTATCCGAGTCGTCGTCTGATATTGAAGAATCCGTGTCGTCTCCTTCCGTGTCGGAGTTGGCATGTCGCTCGGTGTGTCTCCCGACTGATTGATCGCTCTTATCTCCATATCTCTTTCTCCTGCGCCTAGTCTCCAATCCGAGTTCCCAGCTTGATACGAGACCGTCCCTTCCTCCAGCGTAAAGTATTCCAGCTGGTTGCTCTTGACCATTGCCGGTGTTTGACGAGAGAGAGGTTGACAAGTCGATAGCGAGAGCTTGAACTGCTAGTCGATGTGTTGGATGATCTCCATCTGGTCTTGAGTAGTGAGATTGATTTGAAAGTGAAGAGTTTGGAGGTCGTTGAGAATAGATTGGAGCTGAAATTCCTCTGCGTTGAATGTCCCACGGAGGAAGGCCGAGTATTGGCAGTGGATGAGCTGAGGAAGGCGGAGGGAGAACGTAAGAAACTCGGCGAGGATGAGCAGCTGCTAGTGGCTGGGAAGGGACTGCCATTCAGAGAAAGGAGGTGCGAATGAAGCCGAAGGAGAAGGTGAAGAGTGGGGTTGAGGTGCTCATCAACGGCAATCTCCGGATACTTACCCGAGAACTCATCTTTGAGGCGCGAAGTCGAGGTCATTTCCTCTTCCCCGTACACCAACACTTGAAGTATCTTCAGGACAGTCTCGTAAGCTCTATTCGACTCGAACGCGAAGCTACTTAAAAGGTAAACAAACTCATGTCGCGCGTGCACCTAAGAAGAGGGTGGAGCCGCGACTCGGAAGAGGGAGAAGCAGTGCGCGTAAGTGCGAGTCTTGCAGTGTGGCTTTTAGCTTGAGGACCAATGCTAGGTGCGACTTTCATGGCGCAAGAGGAAGCAAGTGGTGACAGGCGACAGGAGGGCGGGCGCTGATATTTCCTTCCGTCGTGCAGATATGACTGCTACAGCACAACCTCACCTTATGAACCTTCCGCTAGAGCTGAAACAAGAGATTTTCGCCCATGTCGCACTCGAGGATCCCGTATCTTGCGCTTATTCACGACAAATATATCGGGCCACTCCAAGGCCTTTGCGCGGCCGTTTCCCATGCCTCGCTGCCCTTCGACTCGTCAACAAAGAATTCTCTCGTCTTGGCGCGGTTCACATCTTCTCCGTGAGATTTCATCTTCAACACTGCGGGAGAGCCCTGAAGCTGATCCCTCTTCTGTTATCCTTACAGTCCATCTCCGCCGGTCCTCGTTCCAATTCGACCACCTTTCAAACCCAGATTCTCCCCAACTACCTCCCCCTACTTCGCCGTCTCCACCTCCATCTCAGACAAGCCAAGCTGTACCCAACTATCGACATTACTCCCTTTCTCTACCCATCCGCTCGCCTCACATGGCTATCCACCGACGAGAACACAATGCACAGAATCTTTCCCCACATCGGAGATTCAAATGTAAATAGTGCTCGTCACAGTTACATTAGCGACCCTGCCCTTCTCACAACTTCCGGCTTCATCGCCTCAGCACTCAAGATCGAAACCTTACGACTTGACTACCAATGGTCTCGCGCCGCCGACCTAACATCCTTCCTCGCCCTCTTCCCATCCCTCACCTCGATCTCCCTTTCGATCTTTCAGTTCAAGTACAATATCAACTCAGTGGGTGACAGGCTCAAAGACGATGCTCTCTTAGACATTCGTAGGGACGAAAACAACGCTCTCTTGGACGCCCTGGGTTCCCTATCGAAAGTCACCTCACTATGCCTTACCGGCAACAGCTGCGGATGGGAGTCCAACTTCCGAGAGTGCTGGAACCTCGTCGAAAGGTATTCGAGCAGGTTGGAGAACCTCCAAGTCAATGTCGCCGTTCTCGACGACGAACTCGCACCGCAAACAGCCGAGGAATCCGTCAAATTTCCCAGCCTTCGTCGTGTCGTCTTCAACTGCCGACGTGGATTCCCTTCTTCCCTGCTCGCTCGACTTCATTCAGCACCCGTGATTGACCTTCAATGTTCACTCAGCGCGTACTCGGACCTCCCGAAACTTTTCGAGGCCTTTCCAAAGCTTCGTCGTCTCACCCTCTTTATGGACGCGGACGGCAACGACAGAATATTTGACGCTCGTGAACTACATCGAATCGCAGAATTTGTCGTAGGGAGGGGAACTGTCCTCAAAATCAACTCGAGGAAATATCCTGCCCTTCAAACGTCCGACTTCCTTGCCGACCTACCCGACACCGCCGACGCCGCACATGGAGCCCTCACTTCGGCGGCGACTCTACGAACAATCAACTCCCGGCAAGTGATGAGACGACAAGCTAGATTGGAAGGTCGCCTGGGTGATGTGGTGGGGATAGAGGCGAAGACATTGAAGGAGTTGGAGGAGGCTCGCATCGCGTGGATGGAATGAGGGTATTAAACTACCGTGCATCATCACCAGCACGCCTCTTCTTCCCTTGTCTTGACTTCTCTCAAGTCCAATTTCAGGTCACCATCTTCGAGCCCAGTAGGGATGAGATGAGGTCTTGGTGAGCGACAGAAGTTGCTGGTAAGGCTGACGCCATTGAAAACTTTTCCTCCCCGTGGTAACGTTGTCAAAAAAATTGCTTGTAGCCCTGAAAGGCTGCTTTTCGTTGAATGTTGAAAATAAGACCCACTCCGCATTGCATGATGATGACGTTCCCTTCGACAGAGTTCAGTTGCGCATCAACGGCACGACCGGATCTGCGGCCGCGAGACATACTCTCAGCGGGCAAGACGCATCATCAGGCTTCCTACGCTCGCACTACATCCCATCCTCAGTCATACGTCAGTTTTGCGCTAGCATAACCTTGGACTGATTCAAGTGAGTTCGCATTGCTTCACGCACACAACCAGTCGACAAGCTGTCGAGTGGGGTGCGAAGCACGCATCTGGCAGAGTCGGGAGGTGAGGACACCCGCAAATCTCGGTCTTCATGCTAATTTGCGTCTTTGGCAACGGTCGTTCATTATCAGGCACAGATGGAGTCCAAAGGCGACCTTGAGCTCAATAAGAAGAGATGTGAACATTGTCAGGTCATCGGTGTGTCCGTTCTGCAGTCCTAGCTGGCGTCTGAAGCTGATCCACCTCTTTGCTTTCAAGAACCAGCGTTGACCTCTCAGTACCTTGTATGCGGAGGCTGCCGTCTTGTCTGGTACTGCTCCAAACCCTGCCAGGTGGGTCACTTTGTTGCCTTGGGGTGTGAGGCTGGGGAAGCTGGGAGTCAGATGATTTGGTGTGGGCATAAAGCTAAATTCTACCCTCTCTTACTTGTTTTAGAAGCTGGACTGGAAGAGCCATAAGGGCTTATGCCCCTTCTTGTCACATGAAATCAGCCGTGCTGAAGCGGACGTTACAAGGTCGCCATACATGGCCCTCCTCATCTCCGCCGGCCGCAGCTACCTCACTTCTCTAAGCACAGAACTTCCATCTCTCCTCGTCCAAGCCTTGCCCTCCCTCACCACCTCTTCACACCTCCAGTACTCAACCACCAAACCACCATCCTCTCCCCGCCTGTCCTCAATGAGCCGCGAAGCCATGCTGTCCGAGCGATCTATCTACCTGGTATTCACATTCATCTTCGACCCTCGGAGGACCGCCCAGCGGAGTCAATTCGAGCTGGAAAGTGTGGAGCTGCTCACAAGGGAGGCTGTGCTGGCGCAACGCAAAGCTTTTGAGGACGAGACACCCCAAGGCGACATCGACGGGACGAACGCTTCAGCTTTCGCACGACCTTTACCGTGTGAAGCCCCGATTCAGTCGACAAGCAATCTCGTTTTGTTTTTTTCAATGTTTCACGTGGAATTGGCGCCGGAATTGTTGCAAGGAAAGGAAGAAGTGGTGATGACGGGTCGCCAAACAATACCAGCAACAATGCGGGCGGACGTGTTTGACAAGCCAGGGCAAGGGAGCCGTGACTGGTTTCAGTTTTTGAAGGATAAGCTGGAGGCTCCCCAGGAAAAATACCATTTGCCTCCAATTGCGGATGTTTATGAGTTCACGAAGGAGGAAACCGAGAGTGCGAGCAAGGAGGTAGTCAGAAGGATAGCAGTGGCAGTATTTGGTTACCCACACGACAAAGCGTTCGATTGGGGAGACGAGCGAACTCATAATGTAGCCATAATTTGCAACTCTGGGGTCTCAGAAATGCCGAAAGGTACGTCTTCCACTCTTCTAAAAGAATCGAATCCAAGACGGAGAACTGACCGCTCACTGTATTGGTTGACTAGGGTATTTGTTGGCGGATGACCGGCAGATGCATATTATAAATGCAGTTTTGGCACTACAGAAGGTTTTTGGTCGTGAAGAATTACGGAAGGTTGTATCGTTGCGCTATACTCTCGGATAATGTCCCCTTTGTAATTTGTTGGTACGACCTGGCGAGTATGACACCAGTGAAAATTTTCCTCTACTCAATAAAACGGTGTAGTCAATGAGTTAGCAGTGCCAACACATCTTCTGAAGCCATGAAAAGTTATTGTCTCATGAATCCAGAAGGTCTACTTCACTCTGCGACCTATGATGACGATGTTCCCGATCACCGGCCAAGTTCAGTTGCGCATCCACGGCGCAAATTGAAGTTTCTGCCGCGAGACATGCTCTCATTGGGCAGGATCCGTCTCTTCTCTTCAGCTTAAGATGAGCTCCAAGAACGAGCCCAAGTTCAGTTCAACCAGGTGTGCTCAATGTCATGTCTTCGGTGAGTATCTTTTTGAGCATATTGGCGTCCGAGCTGGCTTATAGACTTGTTCACTCCCAAGAATCGGCGCTGAGTTCAAAGTACCTCGTTTGTGGAGGTTGTCGTGTAGTCTTCTACTGCTCCAACGCGTGCCAGGTGGGTCATCTTGTTGCGTCTGAGTGGTTCAAGGTAGTCTGGGGGGTCTAGGATGGTGCGGAGGGTCCACATGGTACACCCCAACTTACCAGACTCCCTCCTTTCAACTGACGTAGAAGATCGACTGGAAGAAGCATAAGAGCTCATGCCAAAAACTGCGGCATGTGATCAACGGTGCTGAGGTGCACGCTATGATGTCGCCGTACACAGCCGTGCTCCTCTCCTCCGGCCTCAGCTACATGAATTCGATACGCGACGAGCTTGCATTCCTACTGGTGGAAGCGATGGACTCTCTCACCACATCTTCACACCTCCATTACTCCACCACCAGAGCGCCTTCATCTCCCCGCCTGTCCACAATGAGCCGCAAAGCCATGCTCTGCGAGCATTTCATCTACCTCGAGCTCGTATTTGTCTTCGACCCTCGGATATCAACTCCGCGGAAACAATTCAGCTTGGAGAGTATACAACTGCTCACAAGGGAGGCTGAGATGGCGCGTCGCAAAGTTTCGAAGGGTGGAACACCGGAAGGCGACGCCGACGCCGACGCCATTGAAGGGAAACAAGCTTTGGCTGAATCCCTGCCAAGAGAAGCACCCATTCCGGGAATGAGGAGGCTCACTACCTTCCACTCGACCTTTAACGCCAGATTGGCGTCGGGATTGTCGCGAGGACCGCAACCAATAATGTTGGAGAGCATGCTTTTGAGTGCGACAATACGAGCGGATGCGTTCGAGAAACCAGCTGAAGGGAGCGGTGACTGGTTCCAGTTTATCAAGAAGAAGCTCGAGGCTCCTCAGGGTGAATACCTTCCAATTGAAGAAGGGGACATCTATGAATTCTCGAAAGAGGACCACAAAAAATCGGCCGAAGAAGTGATTAGAAGGATCGCAGTGGCACTATTCGACTACCCACGCGACAAAGCGTTCGATTGGGATGACGAACGGATTGGTACTGTGTCATCAATCTGCAACGCTGCTACTTTGAAACCGCAGAAGGGTGTGTCTTCTACCTTTTTCCCGACCCAGCACTCAGCATCGAGGACTGACATTCAGCCTATTTGTGGACCAGGGTATACTTTGAGGGATGACCCAGAGAAAGATACCATCAATGCGGTTTTGGCGTTGCAAAGGGTGTACGGCCATGAAGAAATCCGGAGGGTCTTATCGCTGCGCAACGGATCCAAGTAAAGACCGCTGGTAACCTATCTGTACCTTAGTAATGCCTTAGTAATGGAAGACTACAAACGAGATCTATAGCTGTTGAGACCTCAGCTTCAATCGAAAACGGCTGGAAGATACCGAAACCTTCGCTGAGCGTGGACGTTAAGAAATACTGTGAAGTTGAGATTGAGCGGTGGGTCTGAAGAATAGAAGCCAGGGTACAATTC
>JASZXU010000913.1:0-12324 GCA_035521515.1 Phenoliferia sp. Uapishka_3
AAAAAAGATCTTTCGAGCATCTTGCCTGTGCGGCGCGCAGACGTCGGACGTCGCTAGAGCGCTAGCTCGCTTTGCATGCTTCGCAAGGTGTGCGTTCGCACGTCATTCGATGGCGCTGTAGTGAATTAATTTGGCTCAGAACTTTGCTACAGACTCCTATACTTAGCAGTGATATAGTGAAGCCCTTCCGCAAGTTTGGCAGGGCCACGGTGATTTTCAAGAAAGTTGACCAGCTGCCTCAACTGAGAATTCAAGACTCGCTTTGAGTGATCAAAAAATTCCAAAAGTTTTCCAATACTACAAAATGAAAGAAGGTGTGCTATCAATGGTTGCCCTCGGGAGGCATGAAATATTCGGGAGCACTAAGCTGGGTGCGAGGCCTGAGGGCGCGGTTAGAGGGAACCAAGGGACCACTGAGGGAGCACTGCCGGGGAAGGATTGAGATGAATTTGGGGAAGTGTAGGAACTCGAGATGGGCGAAACAGAAAGACCTATCACTAGGTGCGCCTGCCCAGCGCAAAATCACGTTCTGCGAAGTGCGGCCATTGAAGTATATCCCTACTAGTTCCTCAGCATGGTTACCCTATCTCTCCACATCACTTTACGAGCTACGCAAAGGCTCAAAACAGATAAATAGCTCTCAGACGGCTAAGAAGACCTCTCAGGGGTCGCCACCCCCCAGCCCCCGGTCCTGAGAGGGCTGGTGGATGTCGTCCGCTCCAGCCCCGGTATGGCACCCGGGCTGCCACCCGGGCCGCTACGAACATTGCTCCACGGCCTTTGTTTCAAGCTCCTTCACGACTCTTGGACCCAACCCAAGCGAGATGGACGACTGGTCAAACGATGCTTTAGAAGCGCTCAAACTTTCGCTTGGTAAGCTCTCATCCGGCGCTCTAGCGCGTCACCAGTTGCCTGTCGGTCGCGTCGCGTCCTCCATCCAAGTTGCTCACAAAACCTCTCTCTCTCTCTCTCTCTCTCTCTCTCTCTCTGTTCCTTCCAGTCCGATCAGCAGAAGAAGTCGCCCAGCTTTCCCCCGAAGAACAAGAACAACTTGTCTCGTCCTTCTCTCCCGCTTTTGTTTACCCAATCTTCGGCCAAGAGGAAACAATCTTCGGCTACCGTTCCCTCTCCATTCGCTACCTTTTCGCATCCGGTAGCTTAAACCAATACCTCGCCATTTCTTACGAAGCAAAGTTCCCAGAAACGGGAGACGTCAAAGCGGATGACCCGGAGCAGATATTGTATGAATTCATACCGCCTTCTTATAAGAAAGTGATTGGGGACTTTATGGATGTTGTTGAGAAGGATGCGAGGGAATTTAGGCCGTGTGGGAGTAGGATTGGGGCTTATAGGATTAGGAACGAGGATGATGAGGAGAGGAGGAGTAAGGCAAAAGGGAAGGGAAAGGGAAAGGCGATGAAAGCACCATCTCTCCCGGAGAGAGCGTGGGAAGTCGTAGAAGAAGGACAGGAAACCGAAGAAGAGGAAGTTGTGTACGAGGCTTATTCGGCCAACTGGGACACGCCGGGATTTAAAGAGTACCATAGGCGGATGCAGATCTTTGTCCTGCTCTTTATCGAGGGAGCTACTTATATCGAGGAGGACGATTCGAGATGGGAATTTCTCACACTGTAAGCCTTTTATTCACAGAATCCCCTCACTGGGAGAAGCGAGCTGAAGCCCTCACTCTCTCCCTTTTGACAGATTCGAAAGGCGGAAACGCGGCACGTCCTACTCTTACCACTTTATCGGCTTCACCTCTTTCTACTCCTTCTTCTGCTGGCCAGACACGAAACGTCTTCGACTCTCGTGCGTATACCTACCTAAATCGCTTGGCTCGTTCTCCGTGCCGCTACTAAACCCCTCTCGTTTTAAACCTTCGCAGACAATTTGTGATTCTTCCGCCGTTTCAAGGCCAAGGTCATGGATGTGAGCTATCTTTGCAACAACTTACTTCTGTTCTGCTTTGTTGATTGGTTTTTATTTGGCGTGGGCGAATAGCTGCTCTATATCATCTTGCCTACCGGAGGATCTTGGAGCGACCTGAGATCAGCGAATTAACGGGTTCGTCCTCTTCCCCCAAACCCCTACCACCTCTCTTCCTAACCATGCTTCATTTCTGACGGCCTGCGTTTTTTCAGTGGAAGATCCATCAGAGCCCTTCGAGGATATGCGCGACAAGGCCGATTTACACACTCTCATTGCGGGAGGCGACCTCGCAGGTCTCTCTGCTCCAATCCCCCGATCAGTGACCGAAGCAATTCGTCAGAAATATAAACTTGCCGATGCACGTCTTCCCCCTTACTCCCTTTCTTTCCCTCCTCCCTTCCCGAGCTCAAATGCTAACCACCACTCTACCCCCATCCTACTTCCTACTCTACTCAGCGACAATTCTACCGCCTAGTAGAAATGATCCTTCTCCTCTCCCTCGATTCTTCCGATAAAGCAAAAACGACCGCTTTTCGACTTACCGTCAAGAAACGCCTTTATGCTTGGAATCGGGAAATGCTAGCTCAGATTGATATCGAGGAGAGGAAAGTTAAACTGCAGGAAACTTATCAGACTGTGGAGGATGATTATAAGAGGTTGATTAAGGACTTTGTAGCTTGATGGAATGGCTGTTGGGTTCGGAGGTTTTTTCTTTGCTTCTGTAGGGCGTTTTCGGAGAGGATGGAAATAGGCTTAGCTGTCGACTCCTTTCGCCGTGAAACCAAGGTGTCCCAAATCTGATTCAAAAAGCTCTATTCAGGTCCGCGGCAGTGATGAGCGATACCTCAGGAGGGAGGGCGTTCGCTCGGTTCTCCTCTCCCTGTCCGTTTCGGACCTTTTCAAGGTCATACCCGCCGCAAGGTTGGAGACCTACCCTCATGTCTAACGTCCTGGCATTCTCGACATTACATGCCAGGCGCAGTAGTGTTGAGACGTTGGAAACGACTTACAAAGAGGATTCTTCAGTCGTCAATGTCCCCGGAGGATACCAGACGACGCCGAGCAATGTCGCGGTCGGAGGAAAGGTGGATAGGCTCAGGAGGTACGTCGATATGGTGAGGTCTCAAAGAAGGAGGCCACGACTAAAGAGGTTACTGGGGAGCAGCACGATAATCTATCATCCTAAATCGAGTGGTTTAGCAATCGCTTTCGTCGCTGTACTGTTAGTGGGACTCGTCGCGGGATTAACGAGCGCCAACGCCTCCCTACATCATCATTCGACCTCCTCCTCCCCTTCCAACTCCAACCCTTCCAACACAAATTCGACTTCATCCTCTTCTTCAAATGCGGCTTTACCAACGTCGTCGACTTCGGGGACAGGCAATAGCTCGCAAGCTGGCTCTTGTTTTCCAGTCGGTGGCGCGAAATTGCCGTTGAATGGAGTGCCGAATGTCTCTCGTTCGGACTGGTGGTGTGAAGACAGCGACCTATATGGCTTCCTCGGTACGCATTTCCTTCCTTTGCGAACTCTGTGCGAGGTATCTGAATGCTTTTCCTTACCTAGGCTTTTCCTATCCACTCGAATCATCCGATTGTTCAGATCCGACCAACTCTTTCGAAAATATCAATGCAGACCTGGCGAGCATGAAAAGTTTTGGTGCTACCATGGTTCGGATTTACGCACCTGAATGTCGGGAGGTTTCTGTTTGGGAGAATTTGGTGAAAGCTTGCGTCGTTAATAATATGGGACTCGTTCCTTTGGTTTGGTGGGGTTTTGAGTCGGTGAGTGTTGGTGGTCTGCGATGTTTGTTGCATGGTTAATTGATTTTATGGTGGTCTCGACAGCAATCGTTATGGAAAACTGGCGAGGCGAACCTTTATGAGCTTTTTACGACGTCAGAGTACGCGGCTATCGCACCCTACGTTATTCATAGCGCCTCGTTTGGCAGTGAGCCAATAGGGTTGGCAAAGTTCTCCCCTATCATTTCTGTACTGCATCTGAAGCTTCTGCTGCACCCGCAGAGATGGGGTGGACGGCGGCACGACCCAGTTCATCGGCGACCTGGCGAAGTTCAGGAGTAAAATGAACGGCTTTGGTATTCCCGTTGGGATCTCAGAAGTACGTCAGCTTGTTTGTTGCAATACGAAGTTATCGAGCCGGATTATATGCTGAACTTGTTCGAAGGATTGGGATAGGAACTCGGGAAGTACGCAGATGAACTCAAGCAGTGGCGCTGGTCTTGGATGGGTTGGTAAGCTTGTTCAAGAGAACACAGACATCGTACACGCACATGGTACGTTTCTGCTAAGTAATAACATGATGTAAAAGATGACCTTTGTCTTTGAAAAGTGATGCCGTATTATCACCCCGAAACCGCACCTGAGATATCAGATGCATTTCCTTACATTGAAGTCTACATAAAGTGGCTTCGTACGTGCGTGCAGCAACCCATCTTCATTACTGAGGTGTGCTTCTTCCACTATTATCTTTGCGAATCGACCCTTATTATTTTGTCCGTAGACCATGTGGGCCTCGAGCGATACTGGACATTCAAGAGGATATGATGATGATCAAATTGGGATCAGCGAATTCAAGACGTACTGGGAGTGGTACGCAGATAATTGCAAGCTGTTCAAACAGGTGAGTCGCCATCTCGGACCAATCAACGTTGGCGCCGCAATCGGTTACGCCGGTGCCAACATTGAACGGTCCCTTTTCCCATTTCGAGTTCGTCCTGACTCTTGTGTCTTTCCAGTATAATGTTGGTTACTTTTTCCACACTTTTTCAGACACTTTCGAGCCTGTGAGAGATTGAATGCAAATTTTCTTCTCCTGCGACGCCACACTGACAAAAGTTTTTCATTGCCTGACAGGGATTCGGTCTCGTTGGAAGCGACGGGGATTCCAAAATATCAGGCTTCCATCCTAAATCATGTTGACTTGCAAGATAATATTGTTGCCACATCCATCCGTCTGAGGGGGTGGACTGGGGCGGGGTGGTGTCGACAGCGACTAAGAAGCGGTGAGGTGAGAGTGTCCGACTTGCGCTCATTGGTGTAGTCTGAGTCAGATGGTAGCCATGTAGGAGTAGGTGCAAAGCGTCGTGGTAGCGCTTTGCTCCTTTTCGTCTGCGGGGAGGACAAGTGCGTGGGGATGCCTCGCGCGCGGCAGGGGCTCGAGGCTCTGTCGACTGACTGCAAGGAAGCCCGGCAATTCGACC
Source organism: Phenoliferia sp. Uapishka_3 (assembly GCA_035521515.1). Classification (NCBI taxonomy): domain Eukaryota; kingdom Fungi; phylum Basidiomycota; class Microbotryomycetes; order Kriegeriales; family Kriegeriaceae; genus Phenoliferia; species Phenoliferia sp. Uapishka_3. The sequence continues at coordinate 5,151 of JASZXU010000913.1, forward strand.
TTCCTACTAGCTGGATGTAATGCTCAGCCGCACTATACTGCACATTCATAACTGCAGTTTTGTTACCTAAGAACTTCAATACTAGACCAGCCTCAGCAACTGCACCTTTCTTTATCTAGACTGTTTCAGACCTCAATTTGTACTCTCCTTCCAAAGTCAACAGCTGATTAGAAACTTGATAATGACGATTGGCAGGCACAAACAGGTCTAATAGCAACGCAAGTGGGAAATAAAGCAACAGAGGAACATATCAAGGCTGAGTGTGCCATTTCGAGACCAGAGCTTGTGCGAAAGTATCTGCTGCCTTTTGAGTGGCGTCATCGCTGCCAGAGGCAAGCTCAGCAATCTTCACCATGGACTCCAAAAGGCTAGGCTGGAAGACGCGCAAAGTCAGATCAGCGCCAGCTCAACACGGTGGTATAAAACAAGAAGAACATACCTTAGGTTTTCCAGAGAGTGGAGAAGAAGAACCTGCGACATTCTTGGCGGTACCGAAGGAGTCGATGGTGCCCTTCCTCATTTTGGCATTCGAGACGTCGCCGAAAACGGCGACCTCCGTTTCCGAGCGCTCGCGCTTGATCATCTTTGGGATGAAAGGGTTCAGCTGAGGCGTATCTGCGGAGGAAGAAAAGATTCCGCTGAGGACCGGCTTTGCACAAAGTTTTTGAAGGGACTTACCGAGGAATATGATATCATCATCGGACGGCTCGCGCTTGATGGGGGTGTCCGCGCGCGCTTTCGCTTTTCCTTTAGACGAGCCGACTACATGAGTGAGACATCGCGATCAGGTATGGTGTCAATATATGTAAAATAGGGCGCTCGCGAGGTAACAGTACTCACCGAGAGAAGGAGCATCATCAGCTTGAACGAGGACTGGAGCCTCAGCGGTGGGAGTTGGTGAGCCTGCGAGTTTGAGAAGCGAGTCAGTCCGCTTTATCAACTATCCCACCTGCTAGCAGGAGAAATCAGAAAGAAAGAGACAGAAACTCACGACGAGCAATGACTTCCTCCTCCTCCAACTGATCGACTTCGTCCTCGGCGGGAGGCGCCAGGTAGCTCGGCTTCAACTTGAATGCATTATAGCAGGCCTTCACCCCCCTCCCACCACCAGCCTTTGCTTCGATGCGTTTCCAAAAGGCCGCTCCCTCCGTCGTGTTGCATGGTGGGGTAGGACCCGTTGTTGGGAGGATCTCGGTGGCGGTCTCGAGGAGAAGGGCGTGCTGGTCTGGAGTCCAAAGGTCTTTTGAAAGGTTTCGTTGGCGTGTAGACATGACGAATATTGATTGCTGCGAATTGGAAGGAAACTGGATGGGGAAGAAAGGGGGCAGGTTTTGTGACGCGCCTTTATAGCTTCCAACCAAAGTAAATCCGCGGTCGGAACAAAACTGGAGCCTACCGAGTCACTGAATCAGTAGATGGCGTAATTCAGCGTGGAGATAGGGTAAAATCATGGTATGGTAACATTGTGCCCCACAAACAACTCCCGCAAGTTTGAAGCCCGCACAGTCGTTTCTTTGTGAGCGGGCGAAGGCGGAGCTCTCCATACCTTGGACGCCCCGACAAGGCCCCTAATCTCATAGAATAGGTGAGCGCGAGGGCTAGCCTTAGACAAGAAGATCTTGGTGCACTTACGAGTCTCCTGTCACGACGTAGCTGAAGGTCGACGCCAGTTGACGTGTTGACTTCGCAACGTCGCTCCCAGCCTCGCGCTGTACGTTCTCGACACTTTCTCGATGCCCAAATATGCTCGCTGACGTTGTGGACACCCCATCTCTCTCAATTTGTAGTCCCTCAGCGTGCTCTACCCAAGAAGTCCACTCCCGCCTGCCAAGTCATTGCGCCATCGCCCCCCTCCGTAGACCTGATGCTGAGCGCCCACGTCCCACCGAACACAGTCTCGAAAGCGTCGGAACGACGACTTCAGAAAGGGGTCTTATCTTAACTCAGGGAAGTGTCGGAAAGCATGGGTGGGAAGGGAAATTTTGACAAGATATGTGTCTGTTTGATCAGGGGGAGCAAGGTGGGAGCGGACCTCAAGGCGAGCCAAGGGAAGTTGCCAGAAAAATTCGCGTTGTATATCTGTCCGGTCTTGCGTTCACGTTTTGGACGACAGGGGCACGTAACAGAGCCATTTATACTTGTGTGTGGCTTTGGATTTGGTGCCAGCAAAGCTGATGAAAGCTGACTGTATTTTTCACGCGTTCACGGAACGACGCCAGTGCTTTCCCCCACTTTGATCGCCCTGCTCATAAATCTCGCTGTTATACTTGAGGAATCTGATGGTTTGATCGAGTAAGCCAAGGGAGCTTCCAAAAAAAAATCAAGATAGAATACTTACCGATGAAAGCTGCGATCGAGTGAGTCTGCACTTTCCTCATAAATTTTTGTAAACGTTTCTGGCGGCAGAAATGGCTCTGTCGAGGAATGTGGTAGAGCCTCGACGTCCTTGAAGAATTGCCGTCGCAGATTGTCCGGTACGTTCAATTCAAGAGGGGAGGATGGGTCAAAAAATGCGTTCAGGGCGAGTTGATACTGTAGAGTCACCAACGAAGTTCAGAATAATGATCGTCTCTGCTTCGTGAGCATTGTAAGGGCACAAGAGGACTGGTCGAGCACTGACCGAATCCGTTAGCGCAGTTTCCTGCTCTGGCGTTCGTGCACCAGGACTTCCGTCACTGTAAAAGTGCTCGCGATATTCCGAATAGAAACTCCTGAAGTACAGGTTTTCGGCCGTAAGCTCCACGTAGCAAAGATACGCTTCCTACAGCAGCTAGGTCAAGTCAGCTAAACCCCCGGCGCGTCAAGACGTCAACGTCAGGAGAGGTTGAAGACGCAGAAGGAAAAAGCGTACAAATTCTTTCAGGCTGAGTGGGGACCGATGTTTCCCTTCGCAAATTCCTTTCAGTGTCACATTCTGTAGGTTCATCCGTGGCGTGCTCCTGCCTCCCCACGACATCCTCAGCTGTGCGTCTGTAGCCACGTCTCGCGCAAACAGGTGTTGGGCGGGAGCAGCGGTCGATCCCGGGGGCTGGAAAATGCGACGAGATGCGGCGAATAGTGAAGAGAATGTCGGGACGCTTCTGGGTCTGCGTGCCAAAGGTGCTTCGACCCGCGTGCGTCGCGATACGCCAGCATCGTCCATTCGAGAGTATGGCTGGGTATGCTATAGCAGTCTCCCTGTGTGAAGGTGGAGGAGGGGGATGGACTGGTTCGACTTACTCTCTGAAGGTTACTTGATCAGCGATATCCCGGCCGGAGCTCGCTTTGACCGTGGTCTTACCTGGAGAGCGCCTCCGAGATTCCTGAGTAGGGGTTCAGACTGGTTCAGAGCTTGCCTCGGACGGCAAGTGAAGCTCGAATCGTAATTCTCGGATACAGAGACTGTAAAAGCCACTGAGCCAAATCGGAACCACCGCCAACGCGAAAACGTTCTCACGCTCTCACTCTTGAGGCTCCCGAAGTCTTTCGCTCCACCGAGTCTTCTATCGACATGGATATCGGAGACAGACGAGCGGGGAAGAAGAAGATGCCTGCTTGGCAGCAAAGAAGATTGGCATATCAGGCGGCTCCATGTCAGTGGCATCCGGGGAGTATTCGTGAGTGACTGACCTGTTTGACTCTCCAGTGTACGCGCATGAGTGGAGAGCTAAGAAAAAAGTCCAGCGAGCAGATCCACCGAGAAGAGACAGTCATTATGTGTCAGCCTAAAAGCTCTCTTCAGCAACAAGAAAGACGAACCGTTTATCGAAACCTCTCCCACAAAGCAGCGAAGCGCTTCATGGTAGCTGTTTAATCGCAACCCAGAAACATCTTCTGCGTGCAACCCAGATCAAGATTGCAGGACCCACGCCCATGAGAACAGCAGAAAATATCCGACAAACGAGCAAGAAGACTCTGGACAATTCGAAGACACATTTTGAACAACACTGACTGAATCTCACCTACCCTATTCGTAACACCACAAGCATCCTCTGCGCCACACTCTCAAGCGTGAACCTCGTCCTTCTCAACTCCAACAAATGACCCCATCCCGCTGTTAATCCCAAAGTCCTCGATGGAGCTGAGTCCTTCGTCGCTGCCAGAGTCGTACCCATCGGCCGACGGCGGCGCAAAAGGGTCCGTCCTAGAGGCAGTGGAAGAAGGAGGCATCGAATAGCCAGGACGTAGAGATGTAGGGTGGTCGTCACGTCCTGAAGCTTGCTGGGGGAGTGGGACTTCAGGAGCGGGGCCAAGTCGCGACGAGGTGGAGTTGCGGAGGAAGTAATCCAAGAGTCGATCATGAAACGAGAGAGCCGAGTCGATAAAAAAGGCCGGAAGGGCACCGAAGAATCGGTATGTCAAAGCTGCGTGAAAGATCATCGTGAGCGGATTGTTTCGAGTGACGGGCAAGATGAGAAGCGTACCCCCTGCGCCAACGCAAGTCTTTCTTCCGCCAGCCCCGTAAATTATCATCTCAATGACTTTGCGGTTCAGTTTCCTCAGAGAGCTCCCCTTTCGGTTTTTGGTACCGGAGAAGACGTGGTGCCTACGAGCTAGCGCTGGTGCGTAAATGGCGTCGAGTCGTACTGGGAGTGGCTCGCGCGGTAGTGCCGCAGCTGGACGCGTTGCGAGGCCAAGTGGGAGGTCGAAGATACCAGTCTCGAGGACAGCAACGCGGATATTGGGGGTGCGAGAGGCGGCGAGTTCTCGGCGAAGCGAGTCCAATATGGAGAGGATTGCACGGTCGGCGGCAGATGAGAGCGACAAGAAAGGCAGTGAAATGTTGCAAGTGGTGGCTGGCACTGTTGATGAAGTAGAGAAGACTAATGAGCACTCGGAGCCAGGTGTACAAATCTAGCAGACACGAAAGGACGACGCACTCAGAGACAGCAAAACACCTTCAGGCGCACTCGGTCGACTGGCCATCGTGCGCAGAATGGGAAGCACGCCACCGAGAACGGCGACGACGGTGGCTACTCGCTCTCCAAGGTTCTGTCGGATGTGGCTTGTCTCTAGACCCTCCACAGGACAGAGGCCTTCGGTCTGCGGGTATAGCGAGAGGCAATTGATGACGGCGGTGAGTGCCAGCGTATGTGTCGGTCGAGAAAACGGATCGCCAGATGAGTGGAGAGGGAAGCGAAGTGACAGTGCGGTCGAGAGGGAGCGAAGGAAGGGAGCAACGCTTGACGACTGAGTAAGACAAGTGGGGGAGGTGGTCAGCGCTTGCACTATGGATTGCTAAGAGACGTGGGGCAATGCAAAGAGACCAAGACGTACGTTGAATGGGTCCAAAACGAGCACCTTCATCCATCCTCTGCTACGCTGCTCCAGAGCTTGACAATCGGCTGGCGATTGCACGGTGCAGATAACAACGAAGCCTCTCTGCTCGAGGTCGAGAGCAAGCTCTCTCGCAGCACCATCAGCACCAAGGACCAGGACGACTTCCTTCCTGATCTCTGTCTGCGTCGAGCTATAAATGCGCGCCGGTCGGGGTGACTCGGGCAGCAGGACGACGGGGACGAGTTGCTTGAGCGGGCGAAGGATAGGGCGGACGCTGCGCTCCACGGCGCGGGGGAAGAAGTAATAAGTTCCTCCAGCGACGACACCAGTAGTGACAAAGGCGGTGAGGTATGGGTTGACGTCGCCAAGGGGCCCGAAGCGATTCGGTGGAGGAGGTGGGGGAGGAGTCGGGATAACTGGGGGTGACCAGGCACTAGGAAAGTCTGGGAGTGGCGGAAGTGTTCCACCCTGAGTGACTCTTGCATAAAGGTCGGCGAGGCTGGTGTGTATAGCCTCTGGCAGTTCATGCAGGTTGGGGTTCGCGCTTGTGATTGACGACCACGCAGACTCAAGGGCGTCAAAGAGCGAGTCTACCGAGCTGCTTCCACTGGAGCTCATGTTGCTGGTTGTTAAGAGCGAGGATAAGATGGTCGATGATGAGGAAGTGAGTCAAGACGGAGACGCATACGCTCCTCGGCACCAACTTTCTCGGCACCACTTCCGGCTGGACCTCACAATTGAACTTGTCGCTGGCGAGTCGTGGCTGCTCTCCCAGACTAAGTGCCATGTCAAACGCACACCCAGCCCAGATCCGACTTGCCGAGCAGCAACGGGAGTACGAGGCGTTCCTCAAGATTGCACAACAGAACCGCGAGTTCTGCAACTACCTCAACCTCTACTCGCAACAGTTTGCCGTACTTGGTCACGGCAGCGAATGTCAGTTCCGACCTCTTGGGTACGGTTTTCGACTACTGAAAAACGCACTCTCTCAGCCATCGCGCAGGTTGTCGAGCACTGGCAAAACGTCTTCCGGATCACGCACCTCGCGCTCGGTCAGTCGCGTCTCTCTGTTTGTATCCTGCCTTGACTTATCCCAAGTCGCGCCCTAGCCTCCCTTGTGGCACAGCAAGCTCCACCCTCAGACGACGATCCAGCTCCAACCTTGCCTTCCGGCACGATGCCAGATCGTATTGTCCGCATCCCAGCCGCCGAAAGCTCGAACGACAGCGCGTAACAACACCTCGCGTGCCGGGATGTCTCACGCTTGTACCATCATCTTGGACACCCTCACTCCGACCAGCACCTCCCTTGCCGACTTCCAAGTGTAAAGGGATACCAATCTGGCTGCTCGAGCGTCAGGCGGAGCTAAGTCAAGCGCGCACAGAAGGAAGCAGCTGGGAGCGGTCAGAGGACTTGCCTGAATAGTCCTTTGCTTCGCGGGAGAGGGAAAGACAACTTTGGGCGTGAGGCGGAGGGTCACAATACACCACTAGCCAGCGTGGCACCTAAATTACTCCTTAAATACAGCCCTAGTCAAAAATCTCATAATCTACTTCCTGAGTTTTGACTTGGCCATCCTCGCCTTTCTCTCTTCTCTTGCCGCCGCCAGCCTTGCAGCCTTCTCTTCCTTGGTCGGTGGCGCCAAAGTTTCTTCAGCCGCGATCGAACTGCTGACCGAAGCCGGCGCTTCCACCTTACCCCAAGACGCATCAGATGTACTTTGCGAGACAGCCTCCATTTTTCCCCACGACGCATCAGATGTTCCTTGTGATGTTGGCGACTGCGCAGGACTCTCTGCGTTGGATGTTGGAGCGGCGACGACTGGGAGAGGAGGGGGAGGGGAAATCTCTCGGCTCGGTAGGCTCGGTAATGGCGCAGGCACCTGGGGCGGTGGCGAAGCGGCTCGAATGGGAAG
>JASZXU010000914.1:0-12317 GCA_035521515.1 Phenoliferia sp. Uapishka_3
CGTTTGCCTAACACGCAAAAGGTCTGCGGTTCGAGTCCGTGATCGATCATTTTTGGCGGATTCCGACTTGGAGAGACTGCAGTATGGATTGTCGTAGCTCTACACCGGGTACCCTCTCTTTTTATCGTCCGTTCGCAAGCTTACTTACCTTGCATCATATACAGTACTATGAGCTTGCCGTGCGATCTAGAATTTGTGCGAAGTGTCACGGCAACCCCGGGCCGTGGGCCGCACGAATGTCGAGTTGCTTTCAGCTTGTACTTCCTCTCCCCTTTCTTTCCAAGCTTCTCACCGTCAAAGAGTCTACCTCATCCCACCTTCAAACTCGATCATGGCTACAGGTGTGTCCTCTTCCCCACCTGACCCCCGCTGGAAACTTGGGCGACGTCACTCCGACCCACCAACTCTTCTCCCGGGCACTCGGGAAAGTCCTAGTCGTCTTCCTACCAGCTGACCTCAATCTATTAACAACAGCTGCACAAACGAACGGTGCCGCCTCGCGCAAGGTCATTCACAAGGGCGTGTACGCACCCCTGAATACCTTCTATTTCGATAATGAGGACCTCGACATTCCCACGTTCCAAAAACACGCGATCAGGATCGCAAAAGCTGGAGTAGGACTGGTCGTATGTGGGTCTATGGGAGAAGGTACGTACCAGGCGTTTTATGGGGCAAGAGAATTCGCAGAGGGCTGACTTTTCTCATTTGCGTATGATCTCCATCGACTTCCTCTTTTTTTCGACGGGTTTTCCTTGGTGGAATCAATGATGTGTAGCTGTGCATCTCACCCACGCTGAGCGTAACATACTCGTTCAAGCCGCCCGTTCCGCACTCGATAAGAATCATCTCTCGCATATCCCTCTCATCGGTTCGCACTATCTTGTCCTCTTTCACCGAACTCTTTGAGTCTGAGTCATCTTTTCACTATTCAGCCGGAACCGGAGCATGCTCGACGCGCGAGACGATTGAATTCACTAGGGAAGCCGCTGAATTGGGTGCGAAGCAAGGTACGCTAAGCCCTTGATGGGAGGATACTGATCCCAGGCCATAATACTAACTCAATGATTTGGTGTTACATTCGAATATTGAAGCCATGGTCATCCCACCCGGATACTTTCATGGAGCCTTGGGGAGGCAGGCGCTCAAGAACTACTTCGTTGAAGTCGCGGAGGCCAGCCCGATTCCAGTGAGTGGAGAACTACACCTTTAAAGGACTCGTTCTGACTCCACTATATTAGATCATCATCTACAACTGTTAATCATTTCAAGCCTTTCCTTTTCTAGACGTACCTGCTTACCGGATTACTTGTCAGACCCCGGAGCCGCCTCTGGAATTGATCTCGACAGCGACTTAATCTCCGAAAGTGTGCCTTCCAGTGAGACTCTCGCCCAAAAGCCCAAGCTCACGTATTCTCCCCTAGTCGCCGCAGCTTCGTCAAAAATTTGCGGGATCAAGCTCACCTGCGGCAAGTCAAATTTTCCTGTCAATGAGTAACACCAAACTGACACGCTGGTGAACTTGACAGGGTCTGTCGGCAAGATGAGTCGCCTCGTAAATCTTCGCGAAGACTTTGGCGTCCTGGGAGGTTTCGTCGACTTCTTGGGACCATCGTTGCTCCTCAACAGTTCGGGTGGGATCACTGGCACTGCCAACTTTGCACCTGTGAGCCTTCCCGTCTTCTTTCTCTAGATTGGACTACAATCTCACAGTTTGACATTTTCTCAACGACCAGAAATCCTGTCTGCGTCTCTACGACCTCACCGTTTCCGGTCTTGCTGGGTCGCCAAAGGACCTCGCCGAAGCGACCAAGCTTCAGTCGATCGTGTCGGCTGGTGACTGGGCTCTTCAGAAGACCGGAATTGCAGGAACGAAATGGGCAATTCAGAAGACGATGGGATACGGCGGGGTCCCGAGGAGGCCACTTTTGCCTTTTGATGAAAGTGGCGGGAAGGGGGAAAGTTTGATGAAGGAGTTGGAGAGCCTTTGGGCATGCGAGCAGGGCCTTTGATCATTCAAATTGTGATAGATGGAGTGAAAATGAGAGACGAAGTGCTTGCTGGCGAAACCTTGGTCCGCAGGCACGTCGCCCAGGAGCTTTGAAGCAACTCAGTCGTTTGAGTTTAGTGCGGTGCGGCGAGAGATGATACATTTCCAGAAACGAACGGACGTACGTTGGAGGTTCAGCGTTCAACGTACCTGCGATAAGGCCTTCTCTCGGGCCGGCGACGTTCCACTTTGTCTTTGGGCGACTGATAGGAGCTAGATTGCGACGAAGGCTGAGCGCAGATGCAGGAGATTTTCCTCCTAGTCATCCCGTGGATCGGTGTTGAGCATAGATATTTACTTGTGCTTGAAGTCACTCGACGAATTGAATACGATGGTTCCACGCGGCGCCTGCTCACGAAAGTGCCCGGAATACCTCCGTCGCTCCTGTACGACTTGACCTCATAATATTATTGTGATGATCATGGACCTTTTCGATTTCCAGTTTGAAAAATTGACCTGCGGAAAGGAACAAGGGGGGTTTCGAATTGTGCTGCTGTGGGACTCCGTGCACGAAGTTGAGCGAAGAGACGCCTTCGCGGCTCGCCTGACGTTGTTCGATTTAAAGGTATACGGATTGTTATTATTTAGGGTGTCACGAAGGTTGATGTGACTCTTTGGTAGTAGTTACTGAAAAGAGAAGACGATGATTTTATTGAGGGTGTGATTCGGATGACCGGAGAGGGGGTCTTTGCACGAGCGTTGTACTCTTGTACAAAGGGGCGGACGGTCGTCCATCTGCAATACTGACCGCGGGCTGCCTTCCTGACTTTCTCCTTCTTTCATCCTTTTTCATTTTCACTTTCCAGTCATCATCTCTTACTTCTCTCGCCCTCCTCCCTTCTCCCTTCTCTTCCCATCTTCCAACTCGAGTTCTCTCCTTCGCAGCTCTTCACCTTGACAACCGCCGGCGATGGTATCAGCAGTCATGTCATCCTCCAACCTTCCCACTCCACCAGAAACAAACGCTCAACCTCAATATCAGAGTCAAAAAGCACCTCCTGCGAAGCAATCCTCAACCTCCTCTTCCACCTCGTCCGCTTCCAAAGCTTCAACTTCAACTTCGACCTCGACCGCGTCAAAGGCAAAGTCAACGACCGCCTCTAGCGTCGCAGCTTCGACTACTGAGCCACGACGAGTGAGATTCTCTGTCGGAAGCAAGTACTCGGTAAGTTTATCGGTCTTGGCGAGCTGGAAGTTGGGGCGAGCGGGCTGCGAGCGAGGCCACGGGCAGCCGAGAGGAGCTTCTCTCGACCAAAACGTGAGCGCCAGCTGATCTCGTTCGGTTTCGATTGTTTCTTCATAGGTGCAAGATGTGATTGGAGAAGGCGCATATGGAGTGGTCTGCTCAGCGATCCATAGGCCAACAGGACAGAAAGTCGCTATCAAAGTGAGTCACTTTGCAGTTACTTATCTGTTGTTCTTGCTTGACTTCGAGCAAACTCCAGAAAATCGCTCCATTCGATCACTCCAGTACGTTTTTTTTGGCGTTGCGAAGACGTTAGATATCCCTTCACCTCGACAACCAGCTGACAGCCTCGCACTCGCAGTGTTCTGCCTCCGTACCCTCCGTGAATTGAAGCTCCTCCGCTACTTTGCTGAGCAAAACGTTTCCGAAAACGTAAGTTTCATCCAATTCACGAACCCTTCCCCAGTTCCCCTTTTCCGGTCTGGCGCCGGGCGTTTCGCGAGGGGCGTCGAAATACTAACGCCTTTTATTTGGTTTCTGATAACAGATCATCAGCATAATTGACATCATCAAACCAACGTCACTCGAGAACTTCAAGGAGGTCTACCTGATCCAGGAGTTGATGGAAACGGACCTCCACCGAGTCATTCGTACCCAAAACCTTTCCGACGACCACGCCCAATATTTCACCTACCAAGCTCTTCGTGCTATCAAAGCACTTCATTCGGCCGACGTCATTCATCGAGACCTCAAGCCGAGTAACTTGCTACTCAACGCCAATTGCGATCTGAAAGTCTGCGATTTTGGACTTGCGAGGAGCACTCAGACGGCGGAGCCAAATGGTGGCGAGACTGGCTTCATGACAGAGTATGTAGCTACGAGGTGGTACAGGGCTCCGGAGATCATGTTGACGTGAGTTGAGGATTAAAAGTCTGTGACGGGTCCTTACTGACGGTATTATTGCACAGCTTCAAGCAATATACTAAGGCGATCGGTTGGTGCAATCCTCCTTCGTCGCATCGTGACAGTGCTGACCTTCAGATACTACCAGACATCTGGTCCATCGGTTGCATTCTCGCCGAAATGCTCAGTGGTCGCCCTCTTTTCCCTGGCCGTGATTGTTTGTCGCCTCCCTACCTACCTTTCGCACGCCTAGGAAATTTTACTCACGTTGCCTTCCCTATCAGACCACCACCAGCTCACCCTCATCCTCGACGTTCTCGGTACTCCAACTCTTGACGAGTTCTACGCCATCAGTTCCAGGAGGTCTCGTGACTGTAAGTCTCCCTCCTTGACATGTTTTTCCACGCCCGCTGACCTACGCCACCACATTTCGCCAGACCTTCGCGCGCTCCCATTCCGCAAAAAGAGGGACTTTGCTACCTTGTTCCCTAACGCGAGTCCCCAAGTGCGTCTAGTCAATCTATCCCTCCTCTTTCGCACTACTAATAATAATTACCAACCTCAGGCTGTCGACTTCCTCAAGTGCACTTTGACGTTCGACCCAAAGCAGAGGATCACCGTCGAAGAAGCCCTCGCCCACCCTTACCTTGCCAACTACCGTACGTATTTATAACTTTTCGACTACAGATCTTATTCTGACTCCCGATCTTTATTTAGACGACCCGGATGACGAGCCAGTCGCACCACCTCTCGAGCCATCCTTCTTTGATTTCGACCTCGCAAAGGACTCGATTACTCGCGAAGAGCTGAAGAGTAAGTCTTTCGTTCTGACCCGACGCCTCTACAAGTACTGACGCCTGAACTCCAGAATTGCTTTTTGACGAAGTAATGGCCTTCAACTCGCTCGCGTGAGCTCTTGGTGAGCTCGTCGGAAAAGAAAAGAGATTCCCCTCCCCCCCGCTTGCCGCTCGCATTTTGTTTCCTTGTGTATATAGTAGAGGACGACTGTGCCGCCTCGCCGTGTTGGTTGAAGTTTGTGTAACCAATTTGTTTGTGCCATTAGGGAGCATCTGGGGCGTTCAGATTGGATCCCTCCGTACAGACGGCTCTAAACCCCTGCTGCGTCTGAGGCGTCGAGGGGAGTTGAAGTTGAGGTTGTGTTTGATAGCCTACCCAAGCCTTCCCCTGGACAAGTACACGTAAGTAGAACCCTTCTTATTCGGTGTGAATCAGGCTAAACACTTTGGAAGCAATTAGAGATTTTTCTTTGTGTGCACTCCTCCACACGCGAGATTGGGCCGTGCGGGTTACGCGCCGGTTAGAGCCTCGTGCCTGCGTTTGCGCCTTCCTGATGCAAGCAAGACAGAAGGTGCCCGGGAGGCCAGGGATGGATTTGTCCTTTCAAGGCTCGAATTTGGAGACTTCGATACTGATCTTCTTGCTGGGAGCCCGTATGGAAGAGACGCGGCGGAATAACGTGCGTGTTGGCGAGTTGCCCGCGAGGCTCTGGCTGCGAAGGTGGAGCAGTTTTTCTGTGCGTCGTCGTTCAAGTCACTTACTCCTCTCTCACGCATCCTGTCACACCTAGACTTCAAACTCGCTCTTGAAAGTACAGAGCCGACATGCTCTTCAGCACCACACTCGTTCTCTTAGGAGTCCTCACCACCGCGAGCGAAGTCGCGGCGAGACCTGCACTCGGCCGCTCGCAAACCCCCACAAGGACCATCAACCGCCGGGCGACGCAGCCTCTTCCTTTCAACACAGCATCACCTGCAGCCACACCTTCATTTATCCCCGCCCCAATCCCAGTACTGCTTCCCGTCAGCGCCGTTCTCGCCTTCGTCAATGCAGTGCTAGCACCCGCGAACTCGGCTCTCATGGTCGCCGAAGCAGCAGCTCTACAGTCAGCCACAGGTCTTTTGGGTCAAATAATCGGTCTCGTCCCAAAATTGGTCTGTACAGTCCTTGGGTGCACCCCCGGTACCGCAACGTCGTCACCCGCGTCTGGCACAACCTCCGGCTGTCTCGGTTCGACAACCACAGACACTATCATCAATAGTCTTCTCTCATGTACGTCAATTTGCCGCGCAATGTTCAGGGCTTGTCTCTCCGCGTGCTGACACTCCTGGAATTTTTCTTCCCGAAGATGGAGGAGCAAACACGACAATTTTCCTCTGCCCTTCCGCCGTAATCACTCTCGTGGCTCCAATTGTCTACACTGCGCCGAGACAAGTAATCACCACGCAAGGACTTCCGGTCGGGACGCTTCGCGCCACCCTGGTCGTCGGAGGAGCATCTCAAAGTGCCGCAATTTACGGCAACTGCAACGATTGTAGCTACATCCAGCTTAAGAATGTTCAGATCAACGGAAATCGACCTCTCCTCGGGTGGCTTCCGAGTGGACAAGCCCTCATCGAGATGGGTGGGACTGTCACTGGGCAAATTGTCGACCAAATTCACTCATACGGTACGCTCATTTCGGTATTTTTCAAGCTACTTTCCGGTTGAATGGTATCCTTATCTACCTCACTCGTCGTTTGATAGAACCTCGAGGGTGGACGAGCTTGCACTACGTAAGTGCCTCTCGCAAATTTACTGCAAAGCATCGCTGACAATACGCCACCCGCTCCCTCCTTCCAGATTGAAGGCACCAACAACGCCTGCAGTGCTGGAATAATCAGAAACTCGCAATTCGGACCGAGTGGTAACTCACCTACTGGCCCCGCTCAATTTCGAAGTCGTGCGACAATCACATACGGACCAGGTCAATGGTAAGCAAAATCAATTACCGCCGGTCATTTCTTCTTTAACAATGTCTTTGCAGGGCTGATGGAATTAGTATGGCATGCAAAGGGTCGAGTGTCGTGAACAATGTGATCACAGACGCAACTGACGGTAAGTCGTCGCCCCTTTGTCTCGAAGCTTCAACCCGGCGACCACCACTTACTCTCCATTTTCACCAGGTGCTATTGTAATTTTCGGTGCGTCACAGCTCTTCATATGACCTGAATAGCGTACTGATTCTCGGCAAGACAACAGGAGCACCAGGCAGCACCATCACGGGCAACCAGATCATTACCAACACTCGTGTTCTCCTTGGGGGAATCAATGCGGTGGACTACAACCCGTTCTCGTGAGGTTTTTCCTCGTCAAAATATGAAAGTAACGCTTATTGATCCTGTCACAAAACTACAGAGGTGATTATTCCGGCAACGTGGTTTCTGGCAACACAATCAATTCGGCTGGTACTATGATCAAAGTTGGAATCGCGATTGGTGCGCTCCCTTGAAATCAATTGATTATCAATGCTAACGATGTAACGCAGGTACCCTTACCTGGGGCTCAGACAACACTACTTCTCATCGAAACAACGGAGGAACCTGGACCGGCAACACGCTCACATCGAAAGGAGCCGGATACTACTCGTATGGGATCAGCGTTGCAGGCCATGGCGGCGCCACCGTCACAGGAAATGCTATTGCCGGCGCAAACTTTGGTGGAACTCCTGGGACAGTATGCCACCAAAACCTGGCATTTGGGCCGGCCTATTTCAACCCTTACACCATTTCCGGTTCGACGCTGGCGCCGAGCTTCGTTTCAGGCGGCGCATACGATTTTTTGATCTGGTAATTCCTTTCATTGTGCAAAGAGTTTTGAGATCACAGCTGACAATTCCCGAACAGTAACGGGCCAGGACCTATCACGCAGAGCGCGGTATTCTCATCTTAAGCGTCGCAACGTTTAAGCGGCACATCCGATGGTTCATTTTTCTTCTTGTACAAACACTGTGTAGCCATTTGCTTCCGCTTATTTCGTAGACCTGTAGCAGATCTGTTCAATTTCTTTGAGGGTATCAAGAAGGTGTGGCGCAATGTCAAGATACAAGCACTTACCAGAATAAGTCTTGAGCGAAGCGTGCGAGGCAGACTTCACAGTGGCGCACCTGCAGCACCCCAGCGTCACCGTCGCGCTCCTATTTACACCCTGCTGCCAACGTCAGTAACTGAAGCAAAAGTGGCGAGCTACTCCCAAAGCGTCGAAAAACAATCATGCCCATAAGGGTGTCGTCGTGCTATAAATAACATTTTGAAGATCGTGGCCCACAAGCGTGGTGCCAAGAGAGAGATGCCTCCTATTTACCAGAAGGCTGTGTCACACTTCGGTTTGCAGGTCGGAACGGCTTCGTTGCAGGGGGCCTTCTCTGGGCCGAACTCCTTCGTGGGTGAAATCTGCTCCTCTCCCCCCACCACCTCAGCCGTGCCGGGACTCGATGCGGGTTGACGATGACTCCGACTCCGACTTTCACGACCAAGCAGCGAGCTCGAGGGCAGGGCCGTCTCGGCGGAAGGGTAACGGCGGGAAGAGACGCAAGACAGCTGGCAACGGTGTAGGGAGAGGCGTAGCATGCGACGCTTGTCGTGCATCAAAGGTACGCTCTGCGTGGAAATTGGGTGACGGGTTGGCCGCGGCTCAAAGCTGATGGGAGCAAGTTCAACGCGTTACGCGGCTCAGGTTGCATGCGACCTGGCTCATCCATCTTGCGGAGCGTGTTTTGCAAAAGGAGCAGAGGATTCTTGCAGTCTTGGAAACTTCCTCTTCTAGTGGGTTTCTGTTCTCCTCCGCGAGTGTGACGAGAGGTTACTTACGAGTGGCATCGCCTCAAGCAGTCCGGATCCTACAGACGCGCCAGCCTTCAAGCTGAGAGCCCAGGTCGACCGTTTGGAGTCACTGGTCATGAAAATTCGGGCGGCGTCAGTCACGAGCCCTCCCGAGAGCCTTCAGTCGGTATTGTCGCCGCCGGCCAGCTTAACCGACAGAGCTCGCTCCTCACTCAACACGACACACGACGCCGAGATTTTCAGCCGACTGCTGATGGGGGAAACTACGGGCTCTGGGACGACCACGTTGCCGCAGAGGGATTTTGAAGCGCTGGTCGACTCTGTAAGGACTCCGCGGAGTTTGGGCAAGGTCGAAGCTGACCGACATTTTCTTGCACCAGCTCCAACACTTTGCCACAGAGCCAAATAGGCCACTCGCTCATATAGGCGAGCCCAATCTATCCTTTTCCCGGCCTCGGCACCACGAACTCCTCGGCCGTTTACATCAAATGATGCCGACTCAGCACCAGGCGGCGACATCTATCGCGAGTTTCTTTGAACGCTCAGACATCTTCCACGTTGTTTTCCGCCCTCGTTTTGATGCGCAATGCCTCGAATTCTGGGAAACGGGGGCATATCCAGATCCGCACTGGCTCGCTACGTATCTTGCGGTGATGGGGGTGGGTCTGCTCGCCATGGATGACGAAGCTTCCACAAGTTGCTTGATGCCCGTAGGTTCGCTCTTCGCTGTTTGCGGCGCTCGCTGACATTTCCACAAAGACTGGGGATGGGCGAGATCTCCTAGCCAGATCATGGCTTGAGAACTCTCTGCAGGCGTTGACTCTTGGCGGTGAGTTGCCGTCAATTTCCAGACACTTTTGCGATCACCTGCTGAACCAAGTCTCTCAGACTTCCTTAAACATCCTTCTGTCGAATCTGTTCGAGCTGTGGTGATTCTGAACCAATTTTGGGCCACCTGGGAAGCCGGCCATCACCTTCAATCCGCCATCAGCTTTAACACGAGCGTCATTGCTGCAGCCTACGATATTCAGCTAGTAAATCTTTCATCTCCCTGTGAAATTTCGAAGCTCGCTAATCCGAACTGTGTAGCATCTAGATCCGGATGGGCTCTCGTCTCAACCATTCACCCCGCTTGGAGCTGAAGAGCGCCGAAGAGTTTGGTGGGCGATGGTCACTGTCGACTCGTGCGTCATCCTTTCATCCATCCTCAAAGAGTCGGTGCTGATCACAAAGCTTCCTCAGACTCGCTCGGACGTTTCTCGGCAAGACCTACTCGCCGCTCCTCGAGCCTTGCGCCACATCAACGCGTCTCCCTTCGCACCTCCCTGACGAAGCTTTTACCTCTTCCGGCGACTTCGACTTCAGCTTTAATCCTTCATCTGGCTCGAGAAGTATGGCTCTCGTGAACACTATCCATTCCCTTACCCTTCTCCATCACAAAATCTCGCACCTAGTGCTGTCGAGCCCATCCTCGGATCAGATCATGCGCCATCACGAGGAGCTTCAAGTCATCGACGTCGAACACCACTCGTCATACCTACCCGAGAAGAACACCTCAGAAGATTTTAGCCCACGGTCGACCATGTCATCAATTGTTCGGGCCCTGCTGTCGCTGGCGTTCGTGAGACTTCACCGGTCGCCGACTTCGCAGACAACCTCGACGTCCGACTTGGCATGGCATCGCGCTCTCTGCCGACAACACTGTGGTGACTTCAATTTTCGACTTTCAGATTCCACCTAAAATCATATTGACGGTTGCCTTCGGAGCAGATAAGCTCCTCAACTCGCCAGAACTGAACGCTCGTTCCAATCTCGTTGCGCTCTCGATGTCAAACGCGGCCATTACGCTTTCTTTCCTTTACTTGGACAATAAAGGAACAAAGGATGAGGAAGCGAAGGACTTCACGACCCTGAGCGCCTTCTTGAACCGAATCGAGTCAGCCCCCTGGCCTTCGAGTAGCGATCGAGTCCTCCGGCGAGCGGCTCATCTTATTCGACACTTGGTCTTCTCGCGGGGAGACGAGGATTGTACGATAGCGAGACCCCTTTACCATGGTCAAGAGCTCCACCAACGGTTTCCAAGCGCATCTGAGAGCGATTACGCTGCATCGTCGTTATTCCCAACAGTCCGTATTTGTGTTTTAGAGTGCAGTTCCGCAATCAACCGAGCTGACTCCTCTTGCTTTCGTCCTTTTCTTCCAGCCACTCTTGGGTACTGCCACCTCATTCTCGCAATCACCCCTTCCCTCCGAACAATCCTTCTCAGACTCGTTCGCCTTTTCGACGTACGACTACACAGTCGAAAATCAAAGCACCATCAGCTACGACCTACAATACGACTCAGGATCATACCTCGCCGCCGAACCGGGTTGTTCCCTACTCCAACCTTGGCTTGCGAAACAGCAAGTCAGCGGCGTCTCGGATTGGGGCTTCGTGACGAACGCCATCTCTCCCCACTTCAACCTCCACAACCTCTTCGCCTAAATCCCTTAGTACATCGTTGCGATCACACCCACAGACACTCCACAGACACTCCAAAGACACTCGAATGATAGACACTCCAAAGAAAGACACTTGAAGAAATAGACACTCACCTTACGACCACGCCCGCCCAATTGTGCGAACTAGAATTTTTGCAAGAATTCACAATTTGCCTGAGGCAGTACCTCAGCCTTCTCATACATCGTTTGCGTTCTACCAATCTGGAGAAGCGCCTGCACACGAGCTTGCATGTTTTCCCCCTCTACTTTTTCAAGGCGCTCGTCAACTCTCCAAGAGCATTACATCTGTCAACTCAACCTAGAAAGCCAAGAGCACGCAGTTCCCACCAACTATATCGGGATTCCTGAAACCGGACAAACGTAAAACGCATCTTCGCCTGGTGCAGAGCCATCCGGGAAGCCATTCGCCTTTCTCAACTCGACTATTGCCCTCCACTCTTCCCAAGCCTTGAGTAATTCTTCAATCTCCGCCTCGGTTTCTGTATCATCTTGAAAGAACAAATGAATCAGCCATCGACAACGACGCCAGCGACTCAAGGCAGGTAAAACCGACGCTCACCCTCATCTTCCAACAATTCCTTCGCCCTAGTAACCAAATACGAATTCCCAATCAACCCAAACGCCCCACCTCTCACCACCAATTCCCCTTTCAACTCCTCCAATTTCTCCCTCCCCTCATTCGCCCTTTCCTTCGCATTCACCACAACTCTTCCCGCCGCCGCTCGACGTTTTCGACTTGGAGGAGCAGAGGGTTCTTCGTCGTAGTTTGTTCCGCCGGAGGCTTGGGAACCTGTTTCGTAGGAATCTGGAGAGGGGAAGGGTTTGGACTTGGAGGCGGAGGTGGAGGGGACGGAATAGGATTTGGATTTTTTCAGATCGAGGATGGAATACCACTTTTTGGTACGTGGGGAGTAGTGTTGGACTGTTTGAGGGGAATAGGGAGTTTTACTCGTTGAGTGAGGGTTGAAAGTCTGTTCGCGGTATGGGCAAGTTTCATGAGCTCGATTGAATTTGAGAACAAGGGACAAGGAAAGACAGAGAAGAGAAGGGAAGACGAACGA
>JASZXU010000915.1:0-12280 GCA_035521515.1 Phenoliferia sp. Uapishka_3
GGGCGGGCCAGTGGGCGACCACTCGAAGTCGAGTACTGTTTCGGCAGGGCCGCTTCGTAGTAATGTCACTTTGCCCGGAAGGCTGGAATTTTCGAGGCGTGGCGTGAGCGGAAGGGCGACGGGCGGCGTCTGCTATGGGGTGGACAGCGGTGGCTGGCGTAGGCTTCTACGGCACCGTCGTGACCCACATAACGCACCAATCCGTCCGGTCAGGTACAAGGAGAGCTTCGACTCACTCGTGCACAACCTACCTCGAAACGCCCTGTGATTGCGAGTGCGGTATTGTATGAGGCGGGTACGGGCGTGAGCGAGATTTGTATGATGTTGGAGAGCGGAAAGCGCCGCCTAGAGCATATGGCCTAATGAGCGGATATTCTGCAGTCTGGATGAGTTGGGCGCGCTACGCGGTACTTTCGCGACTATTAGCTGCTTGCTTCGCACGCCCAAGGGCGCACTGCACTGTACCGCGCTCTCCAGTTTCCACTCATTCACCAGGAATTCCTCACTTTTTTCTTCTTCCCTTCTCCTTGAACCACTCTTTTCACTCGTGCCCGCTCAACCCCACTGACTTTCCTCCCTCCGCCCACAGAACGCCTGCAAAGTGATGGCTAAAGACCTCGTTCGAACTCGCCGCTACATCACAAAGTTCTACGGAATGAAAACTCAACTCCAAGCCGTTTCTCTTCGAATCCAAACTTTGAGGTCTAATCAACAAATGGCGGAAGCTATGAAGGGCGCTACTAAGGTACGACTCTATCCCCTCTTGTTCCTTCTCTCTTCTCGTCGAGTAGAAGAGACCTGGCAAAAGCTGACAAGAGCCGCGGGGTTTTCGTAATGAACAGGCCATGTCATTGATGTCACGACAAATGAACCTCCCACAAATCCAGAGGATATTACAAGACTTTGAGAAAGAGTCGAGTCAGATGGATATGAAAGAGGAGATGATGAGCGATTCTATTGATGATGTTATGGAAGATGAGGGAGAGGGAGAGGAGGAAGAAGGTGATAAAATTTTGGATGAGGTGTTGGCTGAGATCGGGATTAGTGTTGGTCAGCAGGTACGCTTTCCCGTTTTTTTTTTCGGGGCTTCCTTTCCCGTTTCTTAGGACGTAGCTGACCTGTGGCTTTGATTTCTTGCGTCGTTCCAGCTCGGCGAAGCCCCAACTTCAGCACCACCGACATCTATCGCAGAACCCGGAAAGCGAACAGCAGTCGCTCTCGGTGGGGACTCCTCAAGTGGAGGTGGTGGAGGTGGAGAAGTTGATGAGCTCCAGGCTAGGCTTGATCAGTTGAGGAAAGATTAAAAGTCGGAAGTGGGGGTACGATTCATTCTCTCCTTACGCGGATTTACATACACTTTGGTGGGCTATTGTTTTAGTTGTGAAAAAAAAAGATTGCTTGGCATCCAAGTTGGCCTAAGGTCGATGGATCGATGGATCGACGGAACCAGGTTGCTAGTAGGTTGCTCCTCAGGACGCTGCGCCGACTTATAGGGGAACGAGGAGAGCTACTGTACTAGTTGTAGCCAGTTCTGTCGATTCGAGATCGTTCAAAACAGCAGGAGTTGATTTTTCTCTATGACATCAGCTTCAAGCTAAACTTCTCTTCGGCCGATAACGGTGCGAGTGCGAGTTGACCTTTCCGCGCCGCGCGTCGTTTGTGAGAGTCAGGGAACTGACTGATTTGAGCAGCGGACACGAGCTCCAGTTGAAAACAAAAGCCAGTGGCTCATACAAATCTTCTTCACTCAAGACAGGAAATGTTGACCCGAAATGTGCGAGGAGCGAGGCTAATTCGTTCGTGTTTGAGCCGGACGGCGTGCTGGCCGCGACTCCTCCGAGGAGTCGAGCAGAAGGGTCGACTAAGCTTTATAGCACGTATTCATGCCCTAAGTCTGTGCTTAGAGTGCTTCAAGCTCACTGTAGGCCATCAGGGGATTACGGAAGGTGGAGATAAAATGCTTCGTATCTCCGCACGACATCAGTCGGACTCGCTGCCTCGAATTCGAAGGCCGACCATTGCCAGCGATGCCAAGTTTTTTGGGTCGAAAAGGGCGAAAAGAAGCAAGAAAAGTTCATCTCAGTGACTTCATGACGCCTGAGAGCTGTTCATTTGTCGACAGGGGTACCTTGGGACAAAGGGCGAGCGACGTCGCGGCGACAAGGCAAGACGTCTCGCAACGCTGTGCGGGCGAAACAAGCCTGGTGCTTTCAAAGTTTCTGGTGCAGCCGATCGGAGAGCCTACTCGTGCAGCCTTCCTGCAAATTCAAATATTTCCTGTCGCGGGTGCCTCGGATGGAAGCGAGCGAAATGCGAATGCAATCAGAGAGCGACGTCGCGACGCGCGACGTCGACTTCCCTTCTAGCCGGTATCGTTCTCAAGCAGGTTACAGTCAACACGCACTCTTTCTAATACCGTATTCCTACATCCCAACGATTCGCTTCCCAAAATTTGCGATTTGCCTTTGTTTGAATAAACCAATTTTTATTGATTTGACCATCGTCATTTCCGCAGCCCGAGAAGTTGGCTTGGGTCGTCTCATACAAACTTGGCCCTTTTGCTTGCCTCCACCACTCCCTATCAGTGGACTCCCCCATGCGAGCTGGTTTACCACTCGGTGTCGCCTACCTCCTCCTATCAGCCCCAGCAGCACTCGCGAGCAAGCAAAAGATCTTCTGTGCGTTGGACACCGAACCGCCGCGCGAGGAGTTTCGCTCGCTGACAGTTTCTCTTGTTCTCCACAGTCGCGGATGCAGTCACTTACTGCTCAGCGGCGAGAGCTATCGTAGTCGATAAGTTCCTTCTCGAATACAACGCAGAGACAAACGCTATCACCTTCGATATTTCGGCTGCGACAGTGGAGGAGAACTTGGACGCTAATTTGGAGTTTTCTCTCACGGCCTATGGGGTGCGTACAGGGATAGCTTGATGTAAGGGACTGGGAGCAGCTGATTGATTTTGCTTTGGGTGCTCGGTGCAGATTGACGCGGTCAACGAGGTAACTTTAGACGTCCTAGCGCCACTACCTCGCAGCACCCGAGCTAACCTCGCAACACCTCATAGACCATCTCGCTATGTGATACCCTGGGAGGAGTTCTATGTCCACTGTGAGCCCACATTTCGTTTCGGTTCCAGATGCGCGGAAGGGCCCACTTCAAGGTTCGAGCTTCGCTAAATCAATCTACGCAGCCCGACCTATGACTTTGTCGGCTCAGCAAGTAAGTATTATCTTTCGCATCGATTCCGACACACCTTCCAGTATCCTGTCCGCGAAAATACTTCACTTGTCTCAGAGGGAAGATCAGGAGCGGGTCGGCGGCTCGATAGGGCCCGCTCGCTCGCACAGGAGATCACATCCAAGCTGACGTGCTTATTTTTCTTTCCTCAGCAATTCCCCTCCCTAAATCAGTATCATCAAAAATCAAAATCCCCGGAATCGGTTATGTTATTCCCGACCTGGAAGCGACCGCATTCGTACGACTTGTGCGAGTCTCAAATGGCGAAGAAGCAGCTTGCTTGAAGGTGGACTTGTCAAATGGGCGGACGACACGGCATACATACGTTTCCTGGGCTTTGGGGGGAATTGCGCTCCTCTCCCTGCTTGTAGGCGTAGTCGGCGGTGCGGTAAACATCTGGAAGGGAGCTCCAGGAAGTGTCGAGGGGGGACGCCGAAAGGAGCGACTTATTTCGATGCTCGGCTTCTACCAATTCGTCGCGACTACTGGACTCCTCTCACTCGACTACCCCCTCGTATTCGAAAATTACGTAGCCAACTTTGCGTGGACCGTCGGCCTTCAATACATCGAATCGATTCAGCTGTCGATAGACCACACCAGACAACATACAGGAGGAAACCTCACACAAATCGCTGGAAACCTCGTCGGAGGAACCAAGGCTATCTCATCGCAAGCGCAAAAGAGGGATGTTATCACGGGAGGGGAGATTGCGAAGGAACTGTTTAAGCGCTTCGCGACGCCTGCGTCTCACGGAGCGCGTCTTGCGAAGCGCGTTGTCAACACCGTTGCCATCCCCAACGTCCAAGAAGTCAACTCGCTTGATAGCGTAGCTGCCGGCATTCCTCGATATGCTAGTATGTCCCGGATAAAACCCGTCTGAGGGAGGAAAGACTCAATTGACAGTCTTCTTGCAGCAAACGAGGGAATCTCCCCTTTCAACGCCTATTTGACCGTCTTTATCACCTTCCTCCTCTTCTTCGCCGTCTTCCTTTGCTGCTTGATTCTACTTGTGATCCCCTTCATCATTCTCGAACGACGAGCGAAGAAGCGACAACGCGACTCGGCTGTCACTCGAGGAACGGCACTTCGATTGGTGCGAGCGAACGCTCTCCGAGTGGTGGGTGCACAAAGCTCAAAGATTCATTGGCGCCATCACTGATAATTGCAACGACAGCTCATAATTTCGTGGTTCCCTCTCCTGATATTTGCCTTCTTCCAATGGACAATTGGGCATCACGACGTTCGTTCTTCTCCCCGACATGTTCTTTTGACGAGGCTTAATTTTCTTTTCCGACACTAGTCCTACGCGCCAATAGTCCTCTCCGCCCTCACCACAGTCTTCACCACGGCTGCCCTCCTATTTCTCGCCTTCCGCTGTTTCGTCCTCTTCCGCCGCCACGGTCACGAAAATGTCCTCGACTTTGGAGGGGCGTACGCACCCTTCTGGAACAGTTATAAAGCAAAGTACTGGTGGTTCTTTCTCCCGTACCTTTCCGCTCAATTCCTGCGATCATTATTTATCGCGTTCGCCAGGGTACGTTTGTTGATCCTGGTCGAAGAGGCTCTCATCGCTGACTTTTCGACGACCACAGAACCATGGATGGCGACAAACCATCGGTTTGCTGGTCATCGAAGCTATGGTGTTTCTCGCCATGGTCATCTTCTGCCCGTACGAGGACAAGAGCTCGAACGGGACCCACATCACGATTCAGATTCTGCGAATCATCATCTCGGGCGCCCTCATCGTCTTCAATGAGAGCTTACACCTCAACGAAATCATTCGGTAAGTTTGCGTTCGTCAATTGTCTTCCTTTGAAATACTTAATCTTTCTCTACGAACAGTGTGGCGATTGGAATCGTAATCGCTGTCATCGAGTCGGTCATCGTCGTTGGCTTCTTCCTCCTCGTGCTCATCGACGCCGTGGCCGTGATCGTTCACATGTTCCGAAAGCGGAGACAGGACGATCTGCCCAAGCACGAGATGGCGCAACTCGAGAATCCCCAGTGGCGTCACACCAACAGCTCGGGCGCGACCTTGCAGGGATCAGCAGAACAGGACGCCTTGACCGACTCAGGACATGGCGCAACACCTAAAAAGAGACGATCAAAGCATGGCATCGTCTAGAATCCTCTCGCCTTGTTCACCACCAACACCCTCGCATCCGAATGTGCATTATACCACAGCTCCACCTTGTTGCCTACTACCCCAACACGCTCATTAAAATCTAGTTTCCTTTTGTCACCAAAACCATAGACATCATCACTTTTCGCATTCCTCCCCTTCCCACATTATTTACTGGTCCCTACTTGTTTGTATTACTGGCGTTCACTGTCTTGCAACTGTGAATAGAAACGGAACCCGTGCAACGGACGTTGGCCGACACAGAATTTACGAACGCACAAAGTGACCAGGCTCCTTTGCATATTTCGGATAAGCAGCGAGCCGATGGGTTCGGACCTCTTTTAGACACCGTCTGCACCCAGTCTCCAATGCAGCCGTCTCAGCCTGCTTTTCCCGTGGCCGGGGCGATGGTCTGCACCGTCTCACTTCAAGTAGTCTTCAAGTACCAGAGTTGTATGGTCTGTTTTCCAACAGTGACATGTACAAAGCCTTTATTGAGCTATAAGGAAGCTGACTCGAGGGGGTGTAACTGTCACCTTCCGCCCGCTTCGCATGATCTGAGGAGCGTTGAGCGGGCAAAGAGTCAATTGTGTGTGTGTTCAACCTTTGCAGCTGCCACACAAGAATAAGTCACTTTCATGTGCATGAAGATTTAGTAGATGGAATAAGCCTCTCAGCCTTTGATCTACCAGAATCGAATGGCAATTCGCTGCCCAACTCATACTCGCCGCAAGCTTCTTCGTTGCTAGCCATTCAACAGCAATTTCTGCCTTCCGCTTGAGGCCCGCACGGTCTATATTATAACGTTTTATTGATGACTGCAAATCAATCCTGTGATCCAAAAGTGATATTTGCCAAAAGACCCGACGCCACCGCGCGACCGTCCTGATGTATTTGACGCTCGGGGTGACCCGTTCAAGCGCCTTCATGGTCTAGTTTGGTTCATGATTTCGGTCTCATACTTTGTATGATCAAGCTTGCTTTGCTTGGGCAATCCGACGGTCCCCAGTTCGAGCCTGGGTGAGGGCATGGCTCATCTCTTGTCGCTACATCGGCTGCAAGGCTTGATTTTTTGCACTCGAAGGAAGTAGTTTCTCGCTGACAATGAATTGTTGGCTTTTGGTAAGCTACCGGTACCCTTGCCTATCCTTGCACCACTCTTGCGCTCCGTCGTCTTTCTCGCAACGAAGGACAATGAAGGATTTCGGAAGGCAACAGGCCTGCCTTTGTGCCTCATTTCGCCACACTTATTGTCAACAGACCTCCGAGAGCTTCCACCAGTGAGAGTGTAGCAAGAAAACGTAACATCTTGACCCCAGTTTTCCAGCCCCCGTGTAGCGGGCTGATCGTCCTTGTTGAGCGTGCGTCGTCTTCGCACGACAAAATCTTCTCAGGTGTTGATGCGCCCGAGTAATAGCTTTCCCCTCGGCTAGAATGCAAGAGGAGAGGTTCAAGAAAGTCCAGAGAAGCTGATATGTGGAAGTCTTTTTCAGTCAGGATTATTGTTCGGCTTGGTTCTGATTGGGAACGCAGGATGAGCGACGAGCTATTCGTGAGTCTCGCACTGACTTGCTCAAATCTTCTATGACCAAATGAAGTTCGTCAACATAAATTTGTAGCATACGGTAAGTCTTCACCCTTCAGCTTTTGTTATACATGTCTGACTGTGACCCGATAGCGCATGACGTTCTGCATCAAGCCTCAACCAGTCCCGTGGAGCTACATCAACCCGGGGCCCTAGTAAAAAGCATGAAAGTTCGTATCATCATTCCTAAGGGGATGGGTCGTGATCAAAAGGTAAGGAGTGAAATAAACGGGGTGTGAACGAGGACTAAGGTGGTAGAAGGTTGATGGGTGGTGGCAAGAAGTGAGAAGTGTGTAAACTACGAAGGTACCAAGAATTCCAACGGCGGGCACTAAACGTCTAAAGAAAGTCAAAGAGAGCTCTACTCCTCCGTGGCATACTCGTCCTGAGGCTCTTCTGCGAACTCCTCTTCTTCGTAGACAGCGGCGTCTTGGTCTGTGGAAAACGGCGTCAGCATTATTTAGAAGTTTACAGCGCATGTGAAGGACCGCGTACATTGCTGATATTCAGCGACCAAGTCTGGAAGAAGCAACATCGAGTCAGTTGTGCCCTCTGATCTGCGAGAAGTGAAAGTACTTACCGAGCATGTTGGACTCTGCCTCTGTGAACTCCATCTCGTCCATGCCCTCTCCGGTGTACCTTCAGAAAAGTACAATATCAGCTAAGGTATCTCACAAAAGGCTGGAGAAGAGGGAAAGCTCACCAGTGAAGGAAAGCCTTGCGCCTGAACATTGCCGCGAACTGATCGTGTGTGCGGGTGAAGACTACCACATAATTATCCGTCAGCGCTTTACAACGTCAGTCGAGCCGATCAGAAGACTCACGGGTCTGAATCGCCGTCGTATTTCCCTGCGTCCTAACATATCAGCTTCGCCCACAGTTCAATCCAGCCTAAAAGAGTACGCACAACAAAAGTCCCACTCATCTTCGGTCCTCCAGCAGGCGGCACATTACAAATCGAGCTCTGAACCGCCTGCGGAATCCACTCCACAAAGAAATCCTGATTCTTAGTCTGAACTCCCACCATAGCCTCCTCAACATCTCTCGACGAGATCGCACGTCCTCGGAACATAGTCGCCACCGTCAAGTATTTTCCATTTCGGGGGTCGATAGCGGCCATCATGTTGGCTGGTGAGAACATCTGGATGAGGAGAAGAGGTGGGCGGGTTAGTAGAGGTGGAGGGGTGAAAGGAGAAGGGAGAGGAGGGGAAGAGCAAAGTACCTGAGAAGTGAGTTCTGGGATGGAGATCTTCTGGAAAGTGGCGGCTGTGCCAGAGACGAGAGGTGCGAATCCACAAGTGAAGAAATGAAGTCGGGGGAATGGAACCTGTCAAACGTTCTCAAATCAGGATGCGTCGACTCTCAGTCGAAAGAACCTACCATGTTTGTACCGAGCTTACGAAGGTCGCTGGAAGTCGAACCTGATCAGTACCAGCCTCATCATTTATTTGAGCAGGTGGTGCTCACGAGTTGAGCTGTCCAGGGAATCGAAGAGACGCGGTGACTCCACTGATGACTTGCGCAATCAGGCCGTTCAAGTCGCCGTACGTTGGTGCCGGCTTTCGCAGTGTCTGAGGGATCGGAACAGGTTTAGCAAGAGCTCCGAATATGGAGTGGGGAGGGAGTATACCTTCTCCATGATTCCGTAAAGCGCCTCGTTATCGAGACACCATGTGAGGTCGGCTGTCTCTACCAACTGGGAGGCGGGGGCGTGAGTTAGCAATCTTTGCTGAGGATCACACCGGGAGTCGAGGAAGTCCGGCTCGTACCTGGTGGAATGCAAGGACGGTATTGTCTGGACAATAGAAAACCGTAAGAAACCAAACGCCGACCCCCTTGAACGATAACAGAAACTCACAAGGCTCGACCACGGTCTCACTCGTTTTTGGTGAAGGAAGGACACTGAAAGTAGCCAGCATTCGATCGGGATACTGATTGAGATTCAGTGGTCAGCGACGTTGTTCTGAAGTCGCGACTGGGTCCCCGCTTCGAATGGTGAATCGATAGCTTCCGTCTGCTGCGGGACGGGATTGACGCCGTTAAAGAGAACATGACTCACTTCTTCGCGAATCTTGGACAAGAGCAAACATCCGAGACCTGAAAGAATCATGAGCATGGGTTGACGAGCGACTGGGAGTAAAAAGGGAGCACACCTGAACCGGTACCACCACCAAGACTGTGCATGACCTGGGAGGGACTCACGTCGATTCAGTCTTGAAAGAACTACGATATAATGATACGTACCTGGAATCCCTGTAGCAAGTCACAAGCCTCCGCCTCATGTCTCAAAACGTCCACTGTCAAGTTTCCGCGAAATCAGCGCCGTGGCCCTCCTGACACAAATGACAAGACCAAAGACTCACAAACTTCATCCACCAGCT
The DNA here is from genome assembly GCA_035521515.1 of Phenoliferia sp. Uapishka_3. Lineage (NCBI taxonomy): Eukaryota > Fungi > Basidiomycota > Microbotryomycetes > Kriegeriales > Kriegeriaceae > Phenoliferia > Phenoliferia sp. Uapishka_3. Next base: position 9,326 of record JASZXU010000915.1, read on the forward strand.
CAGCTCCTTCCGTGTAGAATCCCTATCAAAACCAACAAATCCCTTCAGTCTCTATCCCCCCAATCTGAAGCACTCCGGACGAAATGCAGCCCCACCTTTGCACTATCGGGAACAGCCGAAAGCTCTCAGCACTTGGATAGCATTGTACGGAAGGGTTGCATGTTGCTCACAAGTTGTTCCCTGCTCCAGATTGACCGTTAACGAAGTTTGCTGGCTTGTAGATGTGGCCGAGCTGCGAAGAGAGTGGATAGGGGACTTGAGTTAGTCTTGCGGAGTCCACGGTGCGCAATTCAGTACGAGAGCAGTGTCCAGTAAGGCCTGAGGATACCCAAGTGGTACCATCAAGCCGTGGAAAGGCTGCAGCTGCGAACGGTTGACGTACCTTTGAGCTTCTGATTGTGTCCATAGTCGACGGTTCAAGGTCGATAGGAATGAAGCGGGGAACATATTTCCCAGCGCCAGCCTCTGAGAAGAAGACATGGAGTGAATCTGTTCGCTCTGGATCTGCTGCCGCGGCGGGAGTGATGAACTGGATTGAAGATACAAAGGCGTTAGCTGATTAGGCGAAGTGGAGGCAAGAGGTGCAGGTCTCTGGCTGTGGCTGACCCCATCGTCATCTAATCCGTGTTCTTTTACGATACTCTCCCAGAAAGCTGAACTGATCTGTGCATGGAAGGAGTAAGTCAGTAAAGCGGATGATGTGGAGATTGGTTGGTGCGACTTGGTGTTGCTTTGGATGCGAGTGAGAGTGAGTTGACTTACTTGACTACCAGCTTGACCCACACCGAGTGTGAGCAATTCACGTGGCATGTTGGAGCGCTGAAATGTGTTTAAAAAGTAGGTCGAAACGAGTGGAGAAGACGTGAGAGGCTCATCGCACTTCCGGCCGACTTTAGAGAGGTCAAAGCGTAAACCGGCCCCTCAACTCGCTTCCTCACGCCCTCCTCATCCATCTTCAATCACTTCCTTCAATCAATTCCCTAAAGCTTGTCACGATGAGCTCGGCTTCTGGAGCATCGCGTAGTGGCCGAGCTCACTCGCATCAAGACCGCCATCGCAGCCGCGCGTCCGACTCTGGCTTCGACGAAGGCTCATCCGTCTCCACACATTGTGCCATACTTCCTCCCGTTCATACGCGCAAACTCGTATGGCTAACCTGTAAGCCATTCGTTCAGCTGCCCCAAGGTCAAAGACGCGCGACCCTCCTCCCCCTCGACTCAACTCAAAATACAATGCAATGTCCCAAGTCATCGCCACCTCAACCGGGCGCGGCGGAGCAGTCGAAAGCATTACCATCATGCCCCGAGGAAGTGTTGCTAGCGAGTCCACCAAGCGTCGTCGAAACAGTAGGCAATCTGGGCGGTCACAAGACCATATAAACAGTGACGAAGACTACGACTCCCAACGCTCCGCTAAGCGTAAACGGTATCTCGCTGGTCCGGGGGCAGATGTCGGAGCGGTTGGAGAGCAGTTTAAACTGTTGAGCACGGGGCGAGGGGGCATACAGCGCGTGAGAGATGAGGAGATGCTCGAACCGGAGGAGAGAACAGAGACGCCGGCTTTGTACCTCGAGGTGGGGCGGAGGATATCTCCTTCAGGATCGGGGCGCGCAAGGACTATAGTATACGATAAGAGGGTCCCTGGGGAAGTGGAGTCGGCTGCTGGAGGGCACTTTCGAGCTTCACAAAGGGAGGTACTTTCGCAGGAAGAGGTGAGTTTGCAACATCTTCCATCGTATCGTTTTTACCATTTGCTCGTGACTATTTCTCTCTTTAGGATACCGATTCGATCGACTCTCCCCCACCTTGGCTCGCAAAGCATATAGCTCGAGCGCGACAGCCTCGCTCCCCCCGCGCGCCCCGGCCAAAAATTCCTGTCGCGCCAGCCTACGGTCGACGACCACCTCCTACTCCGGCTTCTCCAGCTTTGCCGGCCTCGTATTCTTCTCCACATGTCCACTACGCCCAAGCTCAGCGATACGCCTCCCCCATCTCTGTTCAGGCCACTCCTGAAGCGCCCTTCTCAACCAACGGTCGAGTTTCACCCGCGCTCTCTTCTGTTCCTTGGACGCGACAATCATCGATTTATGAAGCTCAGATGGATCGCTCGAGTCCTCTTGCTCAATCTCATTCTTCTCTCCCAGAGGGAGGATTTTACGAAGATGATTTAGATTTTTCCTACCAGCACTCGACGCAGCCGATTCCTCAAGCCTTCGTTCAGCGTCGCTCGTCAAATACTTCTCTTCGAGGTCACGTTGGACCAGCTTCTCAGTCCGTTGGAGCTAGACGCCCGAGCCATCATGCTATCGACCCTACCTTCGACTCGACCTCGTCGTTCTTGGCTCGCGCCGAGTGGCAGGATCCACGCTCTCCGCATGCGACCTTCGATACTTTCGAAGAGGAGCCTACTCGATATCACTCGCCTAATCATGATCAACAGTTCCAATATTCCGTCTTCAACGAGGCTGGTCCTTCGATCCCGCAAGATTTTCATCCACAGGCAGACGAGCTTGATGAGATGGCAACGTTTTGGAAGAGCGCTTCTCGACCTCCTTCAGTAGTCACCCAGGTTCTTTCTCAAATGCTTTCATCATTCATTTCAAAACATTGCTAAACACCTCACCACCTATTCACTAGACTGTGACGGCACCTCGCGACCGCTTCGCCACCAGTCTTCTCGAATCAGCTTCCCATCCAACGAAGGTCGTTCCCACCGTTCCTGCTCGCCTTCCCGAACAGCTTTACCAGACTCAAGGCGAACAGTTCCGTTTTCGTCCTCATCACTATTCTGGGCCTCTACCTCCGCCAGCTCAGCCTCAGCCAGCCCAATTCCACGCCACCCCAATTCGGGCGATTCCTCCGCTCCCAGCTCCAGCAAGCAACTTCGCCCCGGAGTCCTCATTCTCTGCTTCCTCTCCTCATCAATTCTATGTCCCTCCCACTCCAGTCCTCCGCC
>JASZXU010000916.1:0-12272 GCA_035521515.1 Phenoliferia sp. Uapishka_3
GGGAGAGGGACGAACGAATTGTTTTTGCACCGCGTACTTTTGTGAAGAAGTATAATAATCTAGATATCCTTCCAATCCTTGGAGTGTCGAGAGATGGATTTGGGAGAGTGAGATGTGTTCGGAGTTGAGTTACGATTGGGAGAACGAGTTGTTCGAGATATGGGTCGAGGAGGTACGATTGGTCTTGGTAGAGATCTAACTGAAAGTTTGATGCTTGTTAGATGGAAAGAGAGTTGGGAGGGGAGAGATCGAGTTACGATTGAACAGAGATGGGAGAGTTGAGTTACTTCGAGTACTTCTTCGGCTTTTGTGGGAGTGGAGGAGAGGGAGTGCGAGAGGAAGGTGGAGAGGGATGGGATGAAGGATGAGGAATGGGAGAAGCTGGAATGGGAAACGTCATCATCATCCATCGCATAAGATGGAAGGATAACAGAAACAGCCGACATCAGAACGCGAACTTGTCTTTCTCGCCTTTTCAACTCAACCTTATCAACTCAATCTATTCTCTTTTACAAACAACTCCAATATACTTCTATAAATGCTGCCATGAAAAGCCTCTCCAATCCACTCGACCACGACCATCAACCAGCTCATCCGCTCCATCTCACTCGCCTTCAATTCACCACAAACCAGCCCCATTAGCCAACTCCGCAACCACTACATCAAATGCAATACACTCATCTCAACACGTTTACTCGCCTGCAAACCCAACTACTGCCACTCTCTTCACGTCGAAGCCGCGCCGACCAGAGGAGTCAGGATGTGAGTCGTGGGTAGAGCAATAGAGGCTGTGAGACGCATAGAGGGGAATACCTGGGCGTTTGATGACGGAAGTAAGTGATCTTTTGGCATCTGCATCCGCGAAACTTGTTGCGCTGACTCTATCTCCATCCAGAAACAAGACGCGCGGCGGTGAAAGAGGGTCAAAAAGTCGAAGAGGGTTCCCTGGGACCAGCAATTTCGACACGTCTCTCCTGATCAAGAGCTAGGTTTTCAACCTGCTCAGTTCTCCCACAACACAGGCACAATCTTCGTCGCGCACACCCAGCCGCCGCGAAGCTTCAAGTCGACGACTTTCAGCACACTGCGCAGCCCTACGACTCTGCACCCACAGTCCACCTAAATCCCCATCCTTTTTCTTCTTTTTTAACTATACGGAGAAGACTTCATCCCCCAGTTTCCGACATGTTTAAGAATTGACCCGATCTCCCACCTCGCGATCGGTTTTCCATTCTTTCTCCACCCTCGTCGACAAGAACATGCGGACGGCTCGATTCCCAGTGACGTACCCATTGAATCCAGAAGAAACTCTTCTTGAAGTCGCTCGCTGGGGATTCTGGACGTCGACGGAGGGAATTTCGCTGATTTGGGGCGTGCAGGGTTGGGAGAGATGTAAGTCGCTTTGGGTGAATTCTCTCTTCTCTTTTCTTTTTGAACAGACTAATTTACTCGATCGACTAGACCTCGATTCCTGGACTTTGACAAGCCTCCGACAACGTATCAGTACTGTAGGTCCTTTTTTCTGTTTTCAACAACTTTCACAACGCCGCCCATTCCCTAATCAGATCATCGTCCCGTTTTGTGCATCTAACCCCGCTTCACCTTGCTTCTACTACGCTTCACATCAAACAAGGAGCCTCGAGTAAACCGGTGCGACGGTTCAGCACTCGAACGTCGTCTCAGGCGCTTGCCTGTCCGTACACTTGGAAGGCAGACTCGACTTGGGATAATCGAATGCTGAAGGGTGTGAGCGCGATGGCATTCGAGCACTCGGAGCAATTTTCGTTTTTTGAGAGGTTGGATTCGGAGACGCCGTAAGTGGATTTTGGACTGAGTTTGTTGCTCCGCTGTATTGTGCGGAATCTGCAATGCGAGATGAGTTTGGTAATTCATTCGAACATTAGACAGAACCTGACTTTCGATTTGGAAGGATTCGACATACCTACGGCCATGAAAGTTGAATGAGAGTTGGCGGTCATTTGCAGCGCCACGCCCTGAAAGTAACGCTGTGGAGGTCTTGTCCTTAAGCGATTCAAATCCAGTTCCTTGTTCAGCCGAATCAAGATAACCTCCGTTTCGTCTGCGAAGTTGGGATTTTTCCAAACCGCGATTTGTCCCGCGGAGTTCGACGGGCTGCAGCGCGTGGGAACGTAACAAGCGAGGAGGAGTTGCAAGCAAACAAGGAGAGCCCTTGCTTCATCCCCACCTCCAACCAATTCAAGTTCGCGCAACTCGATCATGTTTCGGGAGGTACACTACACGCCTCGCTACATTGAAGGATTGAGTCTCCCGCCACCATCTCTCCTCTACTTGTCCGAATCATCCGATGAGCTTCCGTCAAAGGCTGCAAAGTAAGACTTACCCTCTAGATTAGACAAACTTGGGATTTCGCTGACTCTTGCCTCTGCGAAGGCCCTTCATACCAGCTGTGAGTCAGACGAACTCTGTTTCGAGAGCGCGAGCAGCAATTCGAAGCTTCATCGCTGACCCGCTCTTTGTGCTGCTAGAATACGTTTTCTGAAACACTTAACGTGGTGATCTACTTAGTCCCCGGAAGAGAACATATCTGACCTCTTCGTGAGCGAATCCAGCAGGAGCTTGCGCTTTCTCTCAAGCGCCGCACCCCACTCGCCCTTCGCTCGCTCCTTCCCTACCTCGACCAAACGCACGTTTCGACTTTGATAACATTCGGACTTCTCCTCGAAGCCTTCACAGCCAACTATGGCGCAGAAGTCCGATCGCATGACTACGGAGTCGCTCTTGTTGATATTATCGCAGAGTACCAATACTTTGCGAATGTGGTTAGCCAGCTTCTCGATGATGGAGTGGAAATCACGAGGAAAGCAGGAAGGCTTTCGAATGCGATAAGAGTCAAAAAAGGGGTGAAAGAAGCGACTGTTGGATATTTTGTGAAGAAGGCTATATATTCTGCTAGATGGGCGACGGCGAGGGGCGGGATGCTGAGGTTGGAAGCCGAGCTGGAAGCTAGCAAAAATAACGTTCTCTTAGCTCTCGTTGGTGTGTTCATACCTTCCTCACCACCTTGCTCTCAAGTACGAGCACCTCAAGTTGATCCACTGACCGATATCTGGCTCCGCAGACGAACACACTCCCTCCCACCCACTCCTCGACAAACTCCTACTCAGCATCTCCATCCTCTCAGCTCTCACCGAAACTCTCGAATCAATCTGGTTATCCGAAACGCCTACAAAGTGGGATAATCTCTCCAAAGACCCAACTTCGCGACGTCAATTTGAATCGTCTTGGGGCGAGCTGCTGGGCACGCTCATTCCGCTGGGAAGGACCATGAGAGAGGAGAGTCTGAGTCTGGCGAGGATGATGTGTCGAGAGAGGTGGTTTGATCGTGCCATGTTTGATGCGGTTAGGGTACAGTTTGAGACGCCATTGGATTGGGACGGGGAGGCGCACGAAGAACAGCCCTGAAGCGGGGAGAGTGTTATGGTGTTAATTGGCTTTGTAGGATGGGGATGTGATGTGAGCAAAGTTGGAAGAGAAGGAGGTAGAAAAGCATTCGTGATTCGGTAAACCTACCGCTTGTATTCCACCCCTTCTCCCCATCGCACGCTTCTCATCTTTGGCCAATACTTGCCATTTTTGTCTCAAACCATGCAACGAGTTGCACCCGGCCTAAAAGGACTTGCCTCAGCCAGCACCTCACGCTCACCGCGAGCACAATCCACAGCCGCTGTCGGACTCGCCTACGAACGCGCCACACTCTCCTTCCTTTCCGCCGCACCATTATCTCTCACCCTCATCCACGTCGGTCAATCAAACGACAAAGGCGTCGATCTCCGCGGCTGGTGGCCTGTCCCTTCTTCTGCCGACCCGTCCACTCGAAAACGATGGAGCGTAATCGCCCAGTGCAAAGCTGAGCGCTCTCAGCTCGGTTCAAGGATCGTCAGGGAGTTAGAAGGGACTATAAAGGTGGACGGAACGACGCCAGGGAGGAGGCTTGTGGGAGTGGAAGCGCCGAAGAGGAGAATCACGATTGGGATGCTCGTTTCGCTTTCGGGCTTCTCAAGCGAGGCTTTACGGAGCGCTTCTTCTTCGGATTTACCTCTTTCGTTAGTACATTTGGAGCGGAAGGTGTTGGATGGAGGGAAGGTCATGGAGGGAGATGGGCGTGAGCATTACGAATGTCGAGCGTTCATTGTCAATGACACTTTGCGCCAGCTGCTCGGGAACAGCTTGAAGGTTGAGGTGGTTCGTAATCTGGTCAATGGGGAGACCTTTGTGAATCTCAAGGGGACGGAGGCGACACTTGAATGATATTTCCCAAATCGTGCGCTGCTGAATTGGTTTCGCGACGCGGACATGTTATGTACTCACCTTTCGCATTATTTGCAGAAGGCCCTTTTACAACTATGCTACCAAAGTAGCGTCAGGCGCATTGTTCGAGATGCTGAGCTTCTTGCGTAATGTCGCGCTAGAAAGCGTCACTTACCCTGGGACTTGTTCCCGTATGTAGCCTGTCCACGGTTCTTCGCTGAGTTACACTTCGCCGTGTGACTCGGGTAAGCACCCTCTACCGACTCACGAGAATCCTCTCGGATTAGCTGCAAATCCATTTTGCTGATCCTTCGCTCGAACAGCTGCTCGTTGGACTATCAAGTCTCTTCTTCGCAAGGTCTCCCTCTCGTCCAACTCGCAGTCGCCTTTTGTCCCAACCCTCTGGAATACCGTACCATTAATGTTGTAAGCAGCTTGAACTTGGTATTTTGAAGGGTCACCACGGTGAAACTGTCAACAAATACCCCACGTCTTCGTCATCTTCAGCTTTCGGCCGATTAACCTCCGGAGCTAGTGACCCCACGCGGATGCCCCGCACTGATTCCGTGCCCCCGCCTTCAAACAGTATCGGCCCTTTAGTTCACCCTTCATCTTCCAACCACCATTCTATAACCTCAAGCAAGATGTCGACATCAAAAACTTGGGATGGGAAGTCCTCAAGACGTCGAGGATCCGACGACGAGACGGCTGTGGCGGAACCGATAGAAGCGCTACAGTGGACGAAGGAGGAAGAGCGGAAGATCATTCGGAAACTTGATTGGAGAGTCACTGGGCTTCTTACTTTGCTGTTCATGCTCTGCTTCTTGGATCGAGCTAGTAAGTGTCTCGTTCACTTTTTCGACAAACGGTTGGGTTGCGATGTGAGGCGCTGACCGCCGAACCTCACAGACATCGGCAGTAAGATTTCCGCGTGTCTTTATATAACCTGCGATTCCTAATGATTGATGTTGTATGATGTAGATGCGCAAACGGCTGGAATGGGAAAAGACCTAAATCTCACATCAGCTCAATTTCAATGGCTATTGACCATTTTTTAGTGAGTCGGCTCATTCTACTTTGTCCGAAACATTCGTACTGACGGCTTCAACTCAGCATTGGATACATCACCGGTCAACCGGCAACTTTGCTATGGAAGATCGTGCCAGCAAACTTATTTGTGGGTGTGCTTACACTCATGTGGGGAGGTTTTGCTTTACGTAAGAGTATTTTGATCCTTCTCCCACGCATCGAGGCTAACTCCTTTCATAGTGCAAGCTTCCACCAAGAATTGGGAAGGCATGATGGTCTTGCGCCTTTTTATGGGTTTCGCAGAAACGGCCTACAGTCCTGGAGTAGCCTACTTCCTCTCCTTCTTCTACAACCGCCGAGAAGTGGGACTTCGTCTCGCAATTTTTCTAGGAGCAGCTCCAGTTGCTACTGCATACGCTGGAGCATTGGCGTACGGTATCACTCATATCAAAGGCGCGGGAATCGCGGACTGGTGCGCAAGCTTCTTCACCAAGTACGATACGCCTGCTAAAACGTTTCACTGCAGGCGCATCCTATTCCTAATTGAAGGATGTCCAGCAATTCTCGTCGCCCCGTTCGTCTTCTTCTGCCTTCCAAAGTCGGCAAGCACCGCCAGCTTCCTCACACCACGGGAGAGAGCGATTACGATGGTGCGCGCTACAAGGGACGGCAATACAGGCCAGGATCAGAAAATTGTTTGGAGGAATGTCGGAGAGGGCTTGATGGATCCGAAAGCGTGGCTTCAGGCACTGAGTGCGTTACCACTACTTCCTCTTCCCAGCAAAGCTTCAGGGCTCTGCTCATCAGCTTTCTTGTCGTGCAGTGTACTTTTCCCTGAATGTCTCTTACTCGAGCCTTCCGGTTTTCTTGCCCACTATCTTGACTGAGATGGGCTTTACATCGTAAGCCCCATTCTCAATGAAGACTTGCAGGACTCAAAGCTCATGAAGTTGACGTCGTACAGAATTCGAGCACAGGGATTGACCGCTCCGCCCTACCTGGCATCATTCATCACGCTAGTTGCCTGTGCATTCCTCAGCGATCGCTGGGGTACTCGTTCAGGTTTCATCATCCCACTTTCTATCGTTGGAGGAGTTGGATATGTGGTCCTGGCAACTACGACTTCCACTGCCGTCCGGTGAGTTATCCCGATGCTTCTTCGCAGGTCCTTCGCTGATCTCAAAAATGCCTCAGATACTTTGCCATATATCTTTGTGCTTGCGGAATCTTCCCGGTCGTTGGTTTGATGCTACCCTGGGTCTCGTAAGTGCTCTTTCAATGTTATTTTATTTTGGGCGCTATCGCTCAATCTTTTCTCGTCCAGTAACCTGCACCGGGATGATTCTAAACGTGGGGCTGGCTTCATGTTGCTCAACCTGGTTGGCCAGACCGGTCCTTTGCTCGTATGCTCTTGGCTTGGCTTTGAGCTGTGACTACATAGTCGGCTCGCGCTGACCAAAAATTCTTTGCAGGGAACACGCTTGTACCCTGCTGCTCAAGGGTTTGTACTTTGGCACCTTGAGAATTGGAATTGTACTGATGTTTGTGTTCTTCAGGCCGTACTACGTGACAGGAATGTCTGTTTGCGCTGCTTTCATGTTCTTTGTCGCCATCCTAGCTACGATCCTTCGCCTGCAAGCATCAGTCTCTTTCCAAGCAATGCGTCGAAGCTCACTTCTGTACTTGGCAGGATCCTGATTAGGGAAAATCGAAAGTTGGATATTGCAGACGAAGTCGAGGTGGACGATAAAGGGATAGTTGAGACGGTTGATGATGTTTTGGTGACTCCTTTCCGGTACACGTTGTAGAATTAAAGTCTTCAGATGTGATTGTTTTGAAAGAAAGACTCTGATCGGTCGTGTTCGCCCTCGTCTAGCTGATGTTGTATGAATCACAGAGAAAACTTTACCGGTCTGATAGTTCCCAGGCGTAAGCTTCAAAGGCTTGAAAGATGTCTCGACGTTGACTACCAATACATGTTCGGCTCTTTGTTAGTTTTGGAGCACACAATTCTCGAGGTGTTGAATTAGGAAGGCATCCATAGCGGAACTTGAGTCGACGAGCGGTTGTCCGCATTGAGCGCCGGTTGATTCAGAGACACTGTATTGGGAGGGGGAGGCGCACAAGGAGCAGACCTAAGAAGAGAAAGTGGTACGGAGATAGTTGGCTTTCAATGACGATGATTCTCGAGGTGAGGAAGGGAAGAAAGTTGGGACGCATCAGCTAGGCGCGGACTTTGGTCTACGGGTTGTGATTCCCCCGCTGCTCTCTTCCACTCGTGCTTATCTCAAGATGTTATATTTCGACTAGAGAAGGGTATAAGGATCTCGGCGGCCTGAAACAACCTCACTTGCTCTTCCCGAAGCGTATAGTGGGCGAACCATTTCCATTCTGCTGGTAGATTCTGCTCACAAGAACGTTGCCCAGCGATCAGCCCGATTTTTCTGAGATATGAGAGTGTACTCACGAATACCAGCTCTTAAGGAAAGGAGCCCCAACATTCGCCCCAGGACTTCCAGCCGGAAAGTCTCCACCGACCAGCGCACCGGCACACATCTCACTTCCAGGCAAGACTGGGCCAAACGAAAGGTCGCGAGGATCGATGGTGAAAGATCTCATGGAGCCTTGGAAGGTGATGGATATGATATTGGTGGAGGCGCATGGGTACTGGTAAACGTCTCCGGTGTGTCCGCCGACTGTTTCGGTAGTCAAAAAGGTTGCACCTGGGAAGTTGGCCCAAACTTGTTTGGCGGTCGACCGTGGTAGAATAATCTGTGTTCGAATCAGGTTGGATACATGCTATCAAACTTCTCTTAGTATTGTGAGCTCACATATTCTGATCCCGTGTCAATCATAGTCTCGAGTGGTGGTCCGCGAAGAAGACGAACAGCACGCCCATCCACAGCAAAGAATGATGTACCGAGGACCCACTACAGTACAGCAAGTCAGCAGGGAAAAAGGGGTAAAAAGAACCATAAAGGCCCACAAAAGTCTGGCTGGTAACCGGGAGAATGGTGAGAGCTCCATCAATATGCTCACGATTAAAAGCGCCAATCATCAACTCTGAGTTGATCGGAGTCAAGTCCGCCTGTGGCTCCCGGCCCAAGTAGACACCAAACAAATTTGCTGATAAAGAATGTTTGGATATAAGATTGTCGATGAACGTGGGTTTCATTGTCTGGTGTCAAGGAATGAATATCAGAACGAGGAAGCCGCTCCAGCTCTGTCTCGACACTCACCCGTGCCATGGCTTGAAATGCCAAACCCAGGATGCCCTGAATAGGGGTATCTGCAGCATCTATGGCTTGATATGTTGTTGAGGTCACCGCAACTATTTCAGGGCGAGGAGTTAGGATTTAGCTCAGTGGCCAGAGCACTTTGCGTACCGAAAGTCTGGTTTGGAACTGTGAGACCGGCAATAGTGACAGTATCACTAGCAATGGTTCCAGAAGCGTCGCCGTTACCGTCTTAAAAAAAATGTGGACGGGTGAGTCCTCGAAGAGGAGGAAGATTTCAACGTGACGGCTTACAGTTTAAGGTAAGTGAGGTTTGTGTCTGGACTGCGGTGGATGATTTGGCGAGGTTGAAAAATGCTGCATTACCTATTTTAAACAAGCGGATCAGAATTCTGACGTCCCAACAATTCAACGCAAAGCATACCATTGAGTGCGGCGACCGGTAGAACGAGGTCAGAGCTGTGAATTTCCCTCGCTAGTCAGGTTTCTTGTGCCGCAACGGGCGCCGGCGGCAATTCCACTGACCTCCCAGTATCTATAATCACAGCTAGCAAGGGCACCGTAAGATAAGCATGATTTAGGGTGATTGCAAGCGTTGAGACTCACTCAATTGCTGAGGTGGGGTTCCGATGCTAATCGTACCAAAGTACTGGTTTAAAGTTGGGTGACGGTAAGCGAGAGATCAACCCCTTCAAAGCTTAAAGCTCACGGCAGCATCTCCACCAAAATCGGTTATAGGTAGCACCACAGAGGTGGAACCAATCCGACTTCTCTGATTCTTGCGCGGTTTCCTTGACTCCGCGACACGACGCTCCATCGGCGCGTGGCGCCGTCCATGTCTATCCATCAGAGCCGACAGAGACTTGAAGGCTGATCCAGCGTCGAAAGATCCATTAGGTTGTCGGTGTCGACTTGTTTGCGCGGTGCTCGGGGGAAGTGCGATCTTGATTGACCGTTCGACGTTGACGTCCGGCGCTGGGGTGGGGACGGAGGAGGCGGTCGAAACCAGGGTGAAGCAGGCGAAAAGCTTTGCCGTGCTCAACAGCATCGAAAAGAAAGTTGAAGCGACTGTTGACGAACGTTGATGGGGAGAGACGAATGGACGCCTCGGGTTGCTCCGCCGGTTTGCAGCTCTCGGGAGGGCGCGTCGAAAGGGTCCGTGTGGGCCTTGTATTCGAATGAGAATGGGAGGGCGACGTTGAGGATCTTTTTGGAAACAAAAAACAGACGGGAGCCCCGTTCCTGCGAGCCGGTGTTAATCAGCGTTATCTGCATTGTTGTAGCAACAACACGACTCACGAGGGAAAGCTCCAGTTGTTTCCGATAGTCTCACTCATTTTTGGCGGCTCTTCTTGGTCGAGGCGTCTATCTCTTTCGTTTTTAGGTTGATCGATCTGTTGAGTGCCTCTGATTGCGCTTGTAAGTACTCTGTGAGATTTTTTGGCAGGAAACACCATCGTGGGAGCAGGGGTGTGGCGCACTTCCTCCCATCCTTTGCGAAGCCCTTCCTAGCCCCGTCAAATTTGCGACAGTGTTCTTTGACTGTCAATCTAAATAATGATGGATGTGAAAAAGAAAAGGCGCAAGTAGAAGAGTCAATACAAGTGATTATGCCCCTTCGCTCGCCAGATTGGTCCGAAAAAGTGTCGCCGCTGGCAACAGCCGGCAAGAAAGATTTCAATGTCCACCTTTCTTCCATAGATTTTATCCGAAAGAAAGAGTAGTTACACATCACCTAGAATATAATGACTTCACGTCTAGACACTCTCATGGGTAAAAGTAGAAAACTAAGAAAGCTCCACTCACTCAAAGTGCGCCTCCACGGTCAGTCCTCTTCAAATTGAACATTCCTCCAGGTAAACCAAGCTGTGTAATACCATAAAGCCGTTGCGTCGTTTTGATCCATACCTAAATCGCTCAAACCCTTCGCAATCTGAGCCTGATCCTCTCGGTGGGCCGGACGCTGCGCCATCTTTTCCGCTTCAGACCCAGCGTATTCAAGTGCGGAGACCTCGACCGCTCGAGCGACCCATCTAGGATTTGCCGCAAAAGCCAGCGATTCCCTGACAATACTTTCCGCCTCAGAGGGACGCTCTTTCCCCAAGAGCGTCGACAGGCCATCCAGCAAATCGAGGTCGGTGTTGCGGTAGTCCTGGCTCGATATCGTCCAGCGCTGGAAGATGGCAAGGAGTGGACGGGTGATGACGTTGGAAGGCCTCCTAGGATCGGATGCCGAGAAGAGGAATTTGATTCCAGGTCGTTTGAGCCGATTCGGAGGCCGCCCTTGCTGATCACGTTGGACGAGTTGGTTTGATGTTGCATAGGTCGCCTCCCACCAAGAAGATCTGATTTCCGGCTCCGGGATTCCTAGTTTTCCCACCCAATCGGAGTAAGTTGCTTGAGTGACGACGTTTACCGCCTTGAGTTGAAACTGTCGTCGAATGCGTCGTTTATGCGGGAAGTAGAGGAACTCTAGGTGAATATAAAGTGGGGTCGTTCCTTCGAAGAATCCAGGGAAGTGTGGGTATTGGACGAAGAAGTTCAGGTCGGGCCCAATCTCGTCGACAAATTCCTTGAGTTGCTGGACACAGGCGGATACATTTGGCTCTGTCATGCTCAACATTTGCTTCGCCGACGAAGCTCGACACTGATGCATGAAAGAGATTGGGTCAGTATCCATCTTTTAAACGTAAGACCACAACCTTCGCACCTCCTTCTTGTGAGATGGCCAATGGAGTTTCTCCAATTCGGCGGAACGTCAATGATCGAGTTTGACACGAGCGATTCTAACGTGATTCTCTCACCTGACACAAAGGGCTGCAGTCTGAGCGAACGAAATAAAGATCTCAGTACACATGAAACAATTCTCGAAAGACAAGCTCACACGCAGGTATGAGGCAATCAGCACACTGTGAGAAATTTTTCGTTTGTCCGAGATCTATTCCAGGCTCAGAGACGTGAAAAACATGACAGCAAAGACTTCGGCTTACTTTTTGGAGTCAATTCACACTGGGAACATGCGACGGCAGGTGAACCGATTCGAGATGGATCCGGGACGGACGTGGATTTCTCCTCTCCATCTCCCATCCCAGCATTTGCATTCTGTACGCTACTTCAAGAAAATCGTGTCAGTACGCTTTCAACTTCGCAAAGCGTGACCGGGAACCGCGTACTCCATCTCCGCTAACTCGGAGTGGTTTCAATGTTGTCTGTGGCCCGCACTGTCTTCCAACACACGAAAAAGATCGGAGTGGAAGGTGTCGGAGGATCCTCTCGAAGCAAAGGAGGAGGCGAGTTGGTTGACCGAGAGGTTAAGCAAGGAGCGCTCTGCTCCGGAACGAGCTTCGTTGTTGGACGAAACAGCGATGCGAGTCTCGCGATTCCCTTTGTTCTGCAAGTTCACTCAAACCGATAACATGGGTCAGCACTGCAGGTTGCTCAATTGTAGATATCAAAAGAGCAAAGAAATTGACGCAAACTTAAATACTATTTCCAGCACGAACACTGCTGCACTTCTTTCCTCCTTCACTTCCGAATCGCGACCTTTCCAATCTATCCTCTCGCCTGATTCTGCTGCGCCTGAAAAGCAAAAAAACGTCAACCTCAGCTTCAACCGTTCCCGTCCCTGAAGTCTTTTTAAATAAAAGGGAATTATCAACTCACCAACATAGCCAACAAAGCCTGAACCTGATCCATCCCACCCGCACTTACACCCAC
>JASZXU010000917.1:0-12270 GCA_035521515.1 Phenoliferia sp. Uapishka_3
GACTGGTGCAGAGCGTTATGACGGAGGAGAATAAGGTGCGACTTTGGCGCTTTTCTCGCGGTAGTCTTGATACTGATATTCTGTGCGAGCTACCAGGAACGACTAAACCGACTTGCAGACGAAGTCGGCCGACGACTCGAGATCCAAACTATCGAGCACCGACCATCAATCGGGAAGTTCGATGCGGCTTCCGCCGCTTTGGAACCAACAGCTCGCGACTCTCTCTTCTCCACGGCCATTCCAAAACCTTCTTCTTCGCCGCAACCTCAGTCTTCAGAGTTCCCTCACCCACTCTCGGCTGCAGCGATGCGAATGCCGGCCTATCCTTCTCCCTCTCCCTCATCGCTCGACTCCATCCCACCTGTTCAAAATCCTTGGGCGGATGTGCCGTCCTCGAGACATGATGTTGACATTCAAAAAGCAGCAATGATGATGGAACGACCACAATTCGTGATCGACGATATGGGAGACGGCGACGACGATGATTTGGGAGATGGCGAGGAAGATGGAGCTGTGGACGCTGACGCGGATCTGCTGGTTGAAGTAGACAACTTCTTGCAGGCGGTTGACGCTCCGGAAGGTGGAATTGGAGGAACAGCAGCATTAGCTGGACAAGGTACGTTGGCGTTCTTTTCCTGACTTTTCGACGTCGCCTTCTGGCGTCGGCCTCCGTGCACGAGTCTCAGCAGCTAACACCCTAATCTTTTCCAGCGTTGTTGACACGGGAAGATGACACAAGCCTCATCTGATGAGGCTGACGGTGTGAATGGGAGGCTAGGATTAATCTTTGTTGGGCCAATCCCATTCGCAACGTTTGTTTGTTCAAAGACACCGATCAAGATGTCGGCATTCCGAATGATGCCACGAGAAGGTTAGACGTTGTGCCTCAAGTCAAGCGGTATTTGCCCGACTTGGTGTTTTGGGGGTAATGTCTTCGCCCGGCCGAGAGTCGACGCGACAGGACGCGAGATGGGAAGAAGGTTCGATGGACGTCGTGCAGTTCTCAGCGGTAGTGCACTTCGCTGATATGTTCTTTCTGCAGCAGCGAACGCTAACTCTCGAATTCGAAACCGACGGAATTCGCGAAGGCAGAGTGGATGTGCTATGTACATCGGCGCGGGGAAGAGGTCATACTCTTAGACCACACCGCCTCCGGGCGCCGGGGCTTTGAGATCGAGTGTCAGATCCACCTGCACCGGTCACCCTTGCCTTGGACCGATATCTGTCACCTTCCGCCTTCAACGTCCAAATTCGTTCGTCACCCCTTCACGCCAGCAGCTGACTTTGAAAGTCAGAATTGATTGTTGGGTGCTTCGACGCCTCCCCAAGTACTCGTAACGGGCATTTGGCCACCCCTTTGTCGGTTCCGGTTCCAACTGCGGCTTTTCTCAATCTCTACTGACTCGCTCGTTCCCTCTACCAGATTGTTCCCTTACCTGCTATCAGAACCGCGTTCTCCACCTTGGCGAGCAACTTCGCAGCGCCCCATCTCCCTCGCCTCACGACCTTCTCAACCACACCTTCGGTGATCAATGACGCCAACGGATCCGCGTTACGCGTCCAGATCTAGGACACCACGACCTGGATCAGCTCGTCCGATTGCTCCACCTCTCCCTCCTGGGCGGTCCGGTTCCTTCAGCTCGAGCTCGAACGCGCCGCCACTCCCTTACAATAACCTCCCTTCCCCGCCGCGCGCTACCAACTATTACAACCAACCGATCTACAACCACGAGTACCACGGTCACAATTATGCTCCACCATCACCTGGTTACTCGCACGGAGGTGGAACGGCGAGTCGGAGGTCCTCCATACCAGGCTACGGATATGCCAACCAAGCTTCTGGCGCCGTCGGTGGCTACTACAGTTCGGGTTCATCTCCTCCAGGAGGTGTAGGAGGACCGTCTTACGACCAGACCTACTTTGCGGATGCGTTGGTGGGTGCTCTGAATCGTCGAGAAGACCCCCCGTTTGGTGTGAGTGTTTCCATCTAAGCCTTCGCAAGAGCCGGTCGCAGCTCGGAGCTCGGGCGTCACGAGTTCCGCGAAGACGAGATCTTGAGATGGTCCCCGATTAAAGACGTTGGTCATCTTTGCAGCACTATCCACCAGACCTTCCCGACAACGATTTCGACGACTTTGAGGAAGAGGTGCGTCCGGTGACTTGTTCTTGCAAGGGGTTGCGGGAGTTGACCTCGCCTTCGCAATGTTGCAGAGCAAGAAGAAGCCCAAGACTCCTCCAGATTGTTGCGCTGTTTGCGGAGCGGTAATATCACCATATCGCTGATCTCACGAGCCTGGCTGATTCCCACATTGTAGACAAACACGCCTGAGTGGCGGTGAGGTCATCTCACACCTGCTCATTGTCTGGCCGCTGACTCATTCGCTTTGTCTCGCTTCAGGAAAGGACCAGCTGGGATCCGCTCTCTTTGCAACGGCTGTGGACTTCTGGCCGCCAAGAGGGCGAAGGATCGGCAAAACAAAGGCAAGCCCAACTTGCTCGCTAGGGCGTGCGAAGCCGCGGAGCTGACATGCAGTTGCCTAAAGGCTACTCTCATCCTTCGACCGTCGAGCATATGCAGAAAGAGGTGAGAGCTCTCCATTTGTTCTGTTCCAATGCCCATTCCGACCGCCTGTCTTTCTCTAGTTGACCGCCATCGGTGCGGAGCGCTTCAAGAGTCCAGGTGGGGACTGGGCCCTCCCAGGAGGAACGATCCAGCGCATTCACGACACTATTGCACGGACCGAAAGAGCCGCTCTCACAACCGTCCCAAAGCCTGGTCGAAAATTCCGCGCCGCAGACCGTCAAGCCGCCGCTTCGCTAGTTGGCATGTCCCGCCGGGGTGCGAAGCCTTCGCTTTACCAACAAAACTCTTCTCCGGCGCTGACGCATACTTTCCCCCGCGAACAAAGCTTCGATCAGTACTACGAACGCCTCTGCCAACGCTCCTCTCTCCCTGCCGCCCGGGCCTGGACTCGCAACTCGAGGTCGTCGCGCAGGCTCTCTCGCTTCGGGTCTTCCTCCGCGTCCTGGCACTAGTGGGGCTGCCCACATCTACCCCAGCTCTTCATTCGCTGGAGGATCTCTCATCAACCCCAACTACAACCCAAACTACGCCTCAGCGACATACGCCTCGTCGATGCGTTCAACCGGCACCGCGACCCCTGGATCATCTCGTCGTTCTCTCAGCCCAGCGCCTGGAGCGTTTGGTCATGGAGGACAACAAACCCCGAGACCCTACAGTCCTGGACCGTCGGGAAGTAAGATGAGCTTGAACGCTATCACACATCCACTTCCACCGCCGCCTCCTGGGGTTATTTGGGGATACCCAGGTGGACCAAATGCTTTGCCGATGAGAGGACGTTCGCCAGGACCTCCACCGGGGTCTTCCTCGGGAAGGGCGACTCCGCTTGGCAGATCATCGAGCGTTCCCAGATCTGGAAGCTCCGTCAGGTCCTCAAGTTTGCATCGTCGATAGCAGCGGCTCCTCTCCTGGCGTCTCGCACGATACCTCGTCGCCACCCGCCGACCGCCGACCACCTCATCATCTGTACATCTTTTATTTCTTCAAAAAGTCTTCACTTCGACTCGAAGAGGCTACAGCCCCTCTCGACTTGTCAAGATAGCCCCGTCCTTCCTTTCGTCTTCTCTTGCTATTACACCTCTTGGCCGACATTCATTTTTCACGCCTCTACCTATCTCCGACGAGACCTCAAGAGTCCGCGACTTTCCCTCTCATTTCTTCGCCACTTATTTCAATCAAACAATACCTTACTTTGATGACTTTCCGCCTGTCACCCAAGTACCAACACATGTATCGCACCGCTTTTACCCGCCGTTTATGATACACCACTCCCCCATCTTTATTGTTCATACCCCGTGCTTTTGTTATCGTACCTTACCCAATACCAGACTCTGTATACAGGGTAGCCATTGTGAATTGAGGAAAGGTGAAACTTGTTTGACAGCGATGCCTTAAGGCGGCCTACACGTTCCAAACATCCCCATATGGTGTTTCGGTGAGACAGAAGGTCGTGTGTAAGTGTTTGAGGCTAAGTAGCTTGAAGCCGGTCGGACCAAGACTTTCTAGAGAGCCCTTTGCACTTGAAAGTTGACGGGCCCTGCACCGAGTGGGTCAGGACATCTCGCGCGGACGCTGCGAAGCAGCTTGCGGTACTTGATTCACGCTCAGTTCGGCATCATTAGGATTTCTTCCTAGTGTTCGGATGCATATAATAATAGATTCAACAGGTAAATATGTAAGGCTAGAAATACAAGCTGGGAGCCCCTAAATGACGAGGTGCGCGTTCAACGTTGAGACGCATTGTCAATGTCACCGCATCGTCGATCGACCATGTGCTAATTCCTCGTTCAAGAACGATGCTGTTCCTCCAACTTCTTCCTTCACCTCCAATTCACATCTTCATGCTCGCTCTCCCGCTCTTCGCCCCTCTCGCCTCTTGCTAACAAGCGTCTAAAGATGTCACGGTCTCCCTGAGCCTGTCTTGGAGGTGCGGGTGCCCAGCCAACCGATAATTCTGCCATAAGTGGCGGAAAATCTTGCGAAGGATGTGAATAGGCGTGAGGGTGTGACTGCCTGCGATCCTGGGGGTAATCTCGAGAGTCGGCAAAGTGGGGCGGACCAGTGCGAACTTGCTCGCCGTAGCTCACTTGCGGGTTGAAGGGTGGGAGTTGGTTTTGATGGCTGTGACGGGGTTCAGGATATGAGGTATATGAAGAGGCAGTTGGAGATTGTGAAGGGTGATGCGACGATGCTTGCGGCGAGCGATATGTGTTTGGTGGGTATGAGGAAGGGAAGGATGGGTCGTCCGAGTACGACATTGGTAGTCCAGAAGGGATGCCCTGGTGAGTGGAATCAGGCCTGGTCCTTTCTTCTGAAGGATGGTAGGCCCCTGTGCGATATTCTGGATCGTGCTGGTGGATCGGACGGATGATGGGTAGTGACCTGCGAGGAGGCGACCGCGAGAGATCCGGGACGTCGACTCGCTTCGAAGCTGTTGAATACGCGTCGAAGTCGCTGACTCGGCGATAGTGGCCCTGTGGTCGCTGTAAAGGGTCCCATGCTTGTGAATGTGAATGACTTTCGTAGCGTCCTTGCCCGGGCGGCTCGTCCGCGTCGTCCATCATTTGTCGCACGGAGGGAAAGGGAGCTGTAGTCGATTCTGGAGGAAGATATGGGTGGCGGTCCCCGAGTCCTACCACTTGACGATGCTCCACTGTTTGCCATTGAGGAATCGCCGACTCGAGGTACTCTCCTTCCGTGCTGGATTTTGACTGCACGGAGCCCGTCGAGTTGCGACGAATGCCTGTCTTTTCCGGTCGGTTTCGAGCTTTGCGAGTTATTCCGCCCAGCTGGCTTGCATCTCCTTGAAGGAAAAGACCGGAAGGGTGGCTGGTTTTGGCCATCAAAGAAAAAAAAGGAAGGCTCAGATTGTCGTCGATAGGCACCCGCCTCACCGAGCTCGACGGACTCACGTGAAGACGATGTATCCTGAGGCTGAGGACCTTCGTTCGCTGGATCTTCTTCGGTCTGACAGACGTCTAGATGATAAAGTGAGTGAGTGGCTGACCTCAGAAACTTGCGAATTCGATTTTCTAACTTGAAGTTGTAATACGACAGCTGCCTCACGAAGGAACTCAACCTGCGACGCGATACTTATTATCAGTCCTCTCGTACGTTTAGTCATCTTCTATGATTCTGTCCCAACAACATCCGACTTGGATGAAGATGCGACTCACGACCGAAAATCCCAGCTCGGGGAAAGCGCGTTGCATGCTTTGGTGTCGTTGACCGTGATCTCAAAGGCGTCCCTCGAGAACCACCTCAAACTGGTTGAGTCGTGAGGATGTTCCAGGAGACTGTGGGGGAAAGAAGAGCCGAGCATTTGGAAGTTAGTCAAGTAGGCGCACAGTTCAGGAGGATGTAGTCGTACTGGTGGAGCTTCTCGACAAAGTGACTCCGTGAAGCTTTAGCCATACGGCCGAAAGAAAAGGTCGTCGCTCAGCTGAGCGAGATGCAGGTGGCAGAAGAGCGAGAGAACACCAGTTGCAGAAGGAGCTTGGGCGTTGGACGCACTCTGTGTAACCGACGACGACCAACTTGCTGGGTGAGCAATAATAATGTAGATCTTTTTTGATGCTGCCCTTTTCCAACCGTTGAGTTGCGACGCCCTGGTGCCTGTCCCCGTGCGAGGGGGATCCGAGGGGAAGCCGTGAGATCTTAAAGCGAACTTATCAGCTATATTATATCGGATCATCGAACCTTACTTAATAAGAGAGGAGCTGGTAGAAGCTGGGAAATGATGAAAATAGTGAGGAAAGTAAGTGGAAATTTGCTATGTCCTCGACGTGGTATGCTGGTTACAGTGTGGCGTTGCCTTTGTTGAGCTTGCAAAATGGCTTCTTCGGGGCCCCTTCCGGTGGCCCCTTGGCTTGGCTTTTCTTTATCGCTCCTATCAGAAGGTCTCATGATCCGCAAAGAAGCGATTTAAAATGATATTCTGAGCGATGACCGAGTTCAAAATTCATGAATGTGGCGGGATGATGCTCAAGCCAGCGTCGCTGAGAATCGAGGTATTCAGAGCCTCCCAAGAACGGATCCTCAAGACCATGAATGTGTGGTGTGGTCGAACGAGCGAGGGGCGAGAAACGGGCGAGAGATGATGATGTTTGAGTAAATTTGAGTGTACGATTGCGTGATCTGCACTGGCAGCGCGCGCTTTTGGCGTTGGATGGCTTGCTGAGATTTAAGATGTTGTAGACCATCCCTGACGACCTTAGGTTCGTCAACCAGCCAAACAAGAAGAAATCTTGCATCATCTTCAGTGTAACTTGGGAACTGGAAGGCCAGAGGTCGCTCGACGCCTTCCTTGCGCAAACACATTGATGTGTCACAAGGGTTGCATCAAACAAATGTCTGTAACGTATGGAGACCTTCCGAATCCTGAGGCCTGAATAGGCAAACGTCTCGAGGTATCAAGACGCTTTACTCAGGCAAAGCGTCACCTTTCTGCGGTTCTGGCCGGGAGGCGATGCAGGCTGGATGTCTCGACTGCAGTCTAAGAAGCACCACACGACATCTCTGAAATCCCGGAGTATATCGAACATTGAAATTGAGCTCATCGTGTACTGGTGCAGGTTTGCGAATCGCTGAAGGTGAAAGAACAAAGCCGGCGGCATCAAACGTCGCATTCGCGGGCGAAACGTCTGGAAAAATTTCATCACGGCGTGCGAGATGAGGAAGAGCACTTCAAGCGTATCGCTGCATCTTGAGACTGCTTGCAGCTTGCAGCTTGCGAGAGGATGAAAGTATGATCGTCTACAGGCTCGAACGCCGCGGTGCGCATGGCAAGTCTGTCATGCCGACCTCAGGCAGACTTTGAAGAACGAAGCGTGAGTTGTTACATTGGATTGAAAGGCGTCTCAGGTATCGATTGATATGTGTGGCTTGATTTGAGCTCATTGAGAAGACTAAAAAATGGTAAAGTCATTCCAGTAGCGGACTACTTTGCGCTCGCTACTCTTCTCAAACGCACCTTTCGCAAGATGCGGAGCCCCGAATCGGAAAAATAGGCAGTGAAGCTAAGAGACGTGTACTCAACGCTATTCTTGGTCATGCACTTTCACGTCAACATAAAAATCTCTCCGTTACCTCTGCCGCCCCTTGGGCGCCTTTAATTTCGCAAGCTTGGAGAAATCCAGTGGAGCTGTACATCGTTGCAAAGAAGCTTGTCTACTCATAGAGTCTTCTATATGATATAAATATGCTACAAATTTTGAATATGGTGTTCCGTGTCAGCGACTCTTAACGTTGACGCTCGCTGACCCACGTCGCAGTCTTGACTCGCAGAGAACGGAAGTGCCTGCAGTCACGCGAGATACGAAAGACGAACGCAGCCCATTATACTACTCGCACGAAAGGCTGCCAACTTGGGCTGCTGGAAGCCAAAGTAACAAATAAATTGAAGTGGCTTGAACCCGATGCTCGTAAGGCCTGCACGACCCTCGTAGGCACATCTCGGGCTCAAAGGTTATTCATTAATCTACATTCGTTTGGAGTTTGGCTTAAAAGGGTAGAGTACGCTGGGCCCGAGCTTCGAAGATATGGTATGACTGGGTCCGGAGCGGCAACCCAACTGGCGGCAGCTCGCAGCTGAGACCGTTTGGCCGCTACCGCACATGGTTCAACCTGGCGGTTCGATCTATAAACGCCAGTACTTAGTACTTAGGGAGCACCGATAGCATTAGCCTTTCAGCCTGAACAGTTTATTCCGGCCGCCAACTCAAAACACCGGCTAAGGGGAATTGGGGGATGCCGTGCACCTCGGACTCGGATGCGCTTCGCAGAGCGTCGTCGCGACCTCAGCAGGTACTTCTATAAAGATACATCCTACCCTCCACGGAGGAACTTCGGCTTGCTCCCAACTTGTTTGCATGTAGCTCACTAAATTGAAATGATACGACACGGCCGGGTAGCGACGAAGAAAGGGAGATTTTTTCGGCGAAGCGCTTGACTTATGTACGACTGCCAGGGCAATAAGAAGCAACCATTGTTCCATGGATGAAATCTGTGAGGCATATTGGCTACAAGGCCCGTGTGCACTCGTGTGCATGTGGTTTTCACCAACGACCGATCCACAACCCTCGACGACAGCGAAGGCGCCGCGACAACTCCGCGCTGGACGCGCTCACTGACGATGACCTGGTGTTGATATCTGCTCGGATACTTACTGGGTGTCGTGGGAGAATTAAGGTATCGAGACGAAACAAGACTTGTACCCAGACTTTGTGGCGGCTCTGGAGTAGATCCTCGATGATTGTGGTCCCTTAGAGCTCCCATGAGGCGCAAAGCCACACGATCCAGACCTGACTCAACCCGTAATTATGGATTTACGCTCTCCCGAAACCCGGATTGTTCACAACATATGACGACGAATTGAGATATTCAACCAGATTTCCATAACGCGAGATTCAGAAAGATCCCCTTCAAAAATCAAGCGTTCGCCAGCACCAACGCTTGTATCATTACTTCCACAAAGATGAGCCACGGAGATCACGAAGCACCTTTCTGGACCCAACAGACATACGGACACCCCTCTCAGTACTCTGGCCAACAACAGCAAGGTGGTTACCCCGGCCATTCTTATGCCCACGAGCCGCACTCGCAATCTTACTCTTACGGTCAACTCCCGCCCATGAACCATCGCGACGACCGTCAAGGCCAGCACTCCACCTACCCTGCCGTACAGTCTTCTCTCTGGCACAGAGATACTTCTCCCGCCGCTTATCGACCCGTTCGCCAACCTTCTGAAGTTGAGCGCCCAGATTCTCGGACACCCGACTCGCACTCTCCGCATGGGCAGGGCGCCCCTGCGCTCCCTACCCTCAGTCCTCGCTATAATCACGCCGACAATTACAGCTGGGAGGAGAGTCGACCTAATCCAGCACCAACCCAGGGAACAGAACGTGAAAAGGCTAGGCGCAGCGTTTCGGTGAGTGGTTTTGGCTCCGCTGCCGTCGCTTCGCGGGTCGCCTACTGAATGGCCATTCATCTATCAGGGAGCAAGCGCACCTGCGAGTGGACACCCCAAAATCAAACCATTCGTCAGCAAGCTTCATTCACTCCTCGCGGATCCAGACTCGTTCCAGGATTGTATCGTCTGGGAGTGAGTCCCAGAGAGCGACGTCGATTCCTCCCTCAGCTCTAACTTCCGTCCATCCTCTAGTCAAACCGGAACGTCGTTTGTGTTGTCTCATGCCAACCCTAGACTCCTACAAGATGTGCTCCCAAAGACATTCGGACATCAAAACCTTCAAAGCTTTACGCGTACGTGATGCTCACCTTCTGGTGTTGGTAGACCCAAGCTGATCGACGCGCCCCTCCGTCCTCTACTCCTTTCTCACCCGTCAATCTGCTTCATTTCCCACAGGCCAGCTCAATGTCTACGACTTCAAGCGTCTCGCGCTTCCCGAACTCCTCGAACGATTGGAGCTTGGCCCGACTGTCAGCACAATCGAGTACTCGGGGTGGTACCACCCGTCCTTCCAGCGTGACGAGACTTCCGAGTTGATCACCATGACTCCACGTCCCAGCCGTGCTCGTTTGGCGAAAAAAATGGAGAAGCTGGACCGACTCGAGCAGCAGCGTCGCAAGTCGTTCGCCTAGAATACCTAGCTCTCCAACCTCCGCATCGGTGTTGGCCCTCTAGGCGGATTGGGTCATGTGTTTAGACTCTCAGTACAGAATCAGTAAATGTTGTATGTCTAGTGGTATCTGGGCAAGGGAAGCAAGTTAGTGATTTGCGTGTCAAAAGTGTGGAATTCATTTCTTGGGCGTCGTCCCTCTTCAGTACTTCCTACAGTCTATTGAAAGCCGAACATTTCTATGAAGGACTAGCCTCCCATTCAACCTCGAGGCGCACCACCGATGCCTCCTTCTTTCCATATAAACTTGATCTTAGGTTGAGCGACAGTCGGGTCTGGGAGCGGTGCGGCAGCAGGTCCAGTCGTGAGGTTTGCCTTCTCGACGGTTGTCGGCAGTGGAGGCTTCGGAATCGTAACGGTTGGTGGCAAAGAGGCAACAAACGGGTTCCCTGTGAGCTTCGTCGACTTATTCCCAGGAGCTTTGACGGATGCTAAACGGCTGATCGAAGGCGTTCCCTGAGGAGTTTCGTCCGTATTCCCTCTCGGTCGTCGTTCCCTCAACTGCATCGTCTTCTGCGGCGGTTTATCCGGTTCCTTTTCCTTTTTGACCGCCCCTTCCAATTCCTCTCCTCCAGCAATCCGCTGAAAGAGCTCAACCGTCCTTCTCAACCATCCCTCCTCACCACCTTCCGCCCCAACCCCCACACCACCCAGTTTTCCACCTCTCCCAATCTTGCAAGCCTTTTCAAGCTTCGCCAAATTTGCCTCATCCCACCATCTCTTCTCGTCACCCTCCTCAATCAAGAAAGTCTTCTCGAGGAACCTCGGAGCCTCTGTAAGTCCAATCAACGTCGCGAGAGTTCCACTACAAAGAGCTCGATCTGAATAGCCACCTTCGAGGACAGCAAGGACTTTTCCGGCAGCTTGTTGGTTGGCAAACTTGACGACATCTCTTGCGAAGCGGTGGTAGAATGATGAGGGGACGTTTCGGCGGTGTCGCGACATGCCTGCTGATTCGTGTTCCGAAGCGTCGAAGCCTGTACACAGTTGGTCAAACTTTAGCTCGGTTGGAAAGTTGGTAAAGGAATGGGCCACTGACCTGCGCTCAAGATTACGAGGGTGCGAGCGGACTCGTCTTCCTCAATCGCTGTCTTCTCGCAAAAGTTCACAGCGGCGCCGAGGAGCCCATCTCGGTCTGGAAAACAGAGGAAAGTATTGGATGTGATGAGGTGCAATCAAAAATATTGAAAGCGAATCGAACGAACACTTGTGATACAACTTCTCATGGAATTCTGCCTCCTCCGACCAGGATTCGAGGTGAACATTTGCAATGTATTGCGAGTGGCCTCCGGAGAGGTTTATGGAGGCCGCCTGAACAAGAGCTGGGTCGCCATCTTCACAAGCTGTAAAATGTGCATGCAGGGAGGCTCAGCATCTCGCACGACGCAGTTCGAGGCCCAAAGCTCACGATATGAGAAGATGTCATGCAGCGAAGCATACATGATAGAGAGGTCCCGTTCAGGTGCTTTTCCTTTCGAAGGCGAACCCTCTTTGCGAGGTGAGGACGAACGAGCTCGGCGACGGTTTACGGCGGCGTTTGCGGCTGAGTTTATTCGCCAAGCAATCTCTTGTGTACCGTTTCCGTGATGCTGGAAGACACGAGTTAGTTTTGTGGAGTCTAGAAAGCCAGAATGAGCACGTACCAGGTCGATGTCGATGATGACGACGCGATCAATCCCGTGCTCGAGGTGAGCTGCGAAGGTTCTGATTAGAGAAGACGAAAGGCAGGTGGTGAAAGCGTACCATGGGCAGCCGCCACAGCAACATTATTCACGAAACAAAATCCCATTGGCTGAGCCTCACAGCAATGATGGCCAGGAGGTCGAATAGCCACAAAGGCTCGATCGTACCCACTCGCACCTGGCTTCGTGCCCTCAACGATTCTATCCAAGCCCTCGCAAACAGCCCCGAGAGCGCCAAATATGGCCGCTTCGGACCCTTCTGCAAGATACAGGTCGCCTTGAGGGAGATGTGACGGAATCTCGCTCTTGGAGGCTGAACGAATTGCCGCGGAGGCGTTGCGACACAGCGATTGGAGTTGGGTGGGCC
>JASZXU010000918.1:0-12270 GCA_035521515.1 Phenoliferia sp. Uapishka_3
CCCCTCGCCTCGCCGCCCTCTCCTCCCCTTTCGCCTGCCTCCGTCCTTCGACTAGCCCATGTACAATTCAGTCGCACCTACAGCCGTGGCCGGTCCATCTCGAGGCTCATCTCAACCACAAAATCAGCAACGCGGCGGCCTCACCATAGACGTCTCTGGCGCCAACCGCGGGCGACACCAACAAATTGACCCGGCCCAGCAGCAAGCCCGCGACTACCAAACCTCGCAAGCCGAGGCGCATTCCATCTTGGAGGACGAGTCGCCCGTGTCATCCGGGGACGAGGTAGCAGAGTCTCTCCAGGTCCGCAACGGGAATGGGAACGGCGGCAATGGCCTAGACGGAGGAGAGAGCGATGAGCACGACAGAGATGGAGGCGGAGAGGAGGATCAAGACGACTCGGGCTCATTCAGTGACTCTCTCTCTTCCTCGCCTTCAATTCCGGACGAGGATATCGACTTTGCGCTCGTCTACGCGCTGCACACTTTCCTCGCGACCGTGGACGGCCAAGCGAGTGTAGTCAAGGGCGACAAGCTACTTCTTCTCGATGACAGCAACTCGTACTGGTGGCTCGTTCGCGTTCTCAAGACTCAGGCAGTTGGTTACATCCCAGCCGAGAACATTGAGACGCCCTTCGAACGTCTTGCTCGACTCAACAAACATCGGAATGTTGACGTGCGTAGTTCCCGCGCGTCCAACAACAAAAGAGCAGCAGAAGCTGAAAGTTCCTTGATTGCAGCTGACAACTGTCACACAAGAAGATGTTATTACCGGACCCAACTCGACCATCGCTCAGTCGCGCTTCCGAGGCCGTATCCCTCCCTCAGCACAACCGCATCCCCATGAATCCCAACATCCATCCGCAAAAGGAGTCCTCGCTTCTCCCTCTCACAAAGACCATCCTCGAAACATCTCTCCGACTAGCGACCGCCCAGAGCGCAGCGCAAGCAGTAAAGCGAAGACTGTCATCTTCACGGCTCCGACGTATTACGAGCACTCTGCGAACGGCGAGACGGATGATGAAGAGTACGACGATGAGATGGAAGATGGCGAGCACATGAGTGGAGAGCAAGTCTTTGATGACGATGATGGGGACGAGTCCGAGTTCTCAGACGATGGCCTAACTGAAGACAATGGGGACGAGCAAATGGAGGATGTCACGGCTCAGCAAGGTCAGGTCGCCGGTCGGAGAGCAGAGATGCACACTGGCATGCACCACGTCCAGGCCAGTGACGAGGGTCACGATGGAGGCGACGAGGATGATCCCAACTCGCCGCGCTGGGAGGAGGACCAACAGAACGCGAGGGCGCGCGCCGAAGCCGAGGCGAGGTGGAGACAAGAGCAACAATTGCTCCAACAGCAGCAACTACAACTTCAGCGTTCTATCAGCCCTCTCAGTCCGCAAGAACATCAGCCTTACGACCGCCAGCGCCAGCAACAAGAGGAACAGCTTCGCCAACAGCAGATGCAACAACAACAGCAGCTCGAGGAATATCAAACTCGTCAACAGTACGAGATCCAGCAACACGAATCCGATCTTCGAAAACAGCAACAGTCCCTCTTGGTCCAGCAAAAGGGGGAAGACGCCATGGTACTTCAGCAGCAACAACGCGCCGCGAGCGCCGGCGCCCCTTACCCGTCCTCGCAGGTCTCCAACGGCGAGCTCCAGCGCCGCGGAAGCGATCCCAACCGTCGGCCCTCCGAATCTTCCTCAACTACCTCCTTCCCCGACGACTTTGATCCCGACGCGCCGACGAAGAAGCTCACGGCTACACCTCCCATCGTTCGCGACCCCACTTTCGATATGAACAACCCTCTTGGCCAGCGATCGTCTTCTCCACTGAGGGTCCGCGGCGTTGAAGTTGTCGACCCGAAAGATCCTCGCTACCAACGACTCATCTCAGAACGAAAAGTCAGTGATCAACCCGTGAGTCCTGACAGGCGGCCGAGCGCGGAAGCCTACGCCACTGGACCAGCTTCATCCGTCCCACTCGAAGCGGACTTGTCACTCAACTCTTTCGAGACGAATTCGAGTCTTGGGAATGGACCGGCATCGGAGGATAGTCATAGAGGTGGAGTGAGCCCGACCAATTCGTCGGCGGTGAATGGGAAGAAATTGAAGAAAGCGTCCAGGGAGTCAATGGAGACAGTCTCGGATGGAGGAGAGAAGAAGAGAAAGAGCGGTGGTATTTTGAGCGGACTATTCAGGAAGAAGGACAAGAAGAAGAAGGACGATGGAAGGGAGGGAGATGCGCTGAGGACGTCAGAGGATAGCCTTGGGAGAACAACGTCGTCTAGTCCCACTGCGACTATTTCTCCCAGGCCGTCGACAGAGCGAGCTGGCGAACCAGCTCCCAACAACCCGACATCAACCGCAGCTAGTCGCCGAGAGTCGCAAACGGGTGAGTCAATGTTCTCGACGGATGCTGCCCTTCGACAGCAGCAAGTCGAGGCGAAGCAGGCCATGTATCACCAATACGGCGTGCAACGAGCACCAGGAGACGTCACCAACACTATGACACCACGGAACGCCTCGATGCAGCAGCAAACTCTCAGTCCTTCCAGCAACAACTCGCCTAACCCACTACAACCGCCTCAACGCATGCGACCTGGAAGTCTTATCGGCTCGCCTAGTATACCAGGACTCGACGTTCCTCTCCTCTCGGTTCTTCGGGTGTTTGCTGGCGACAATGTCGAATCGGAGGCGACATTCAAGACGGTCCTCCTTAACAGCTCAACTTCGTCTTCTGATCTCGTCAAGCAGGCGATGCAACGATTCCGACTCATCGGGTCCGAGGAGGCGGAGGAGTATTACCTCACCGTGAAGGAGATTGGTGGCGAAGAACGAGCACTTCAGGACGAGCAGAAGCCGCTGGTCATCTTCGAGTCGTTGTCAGAGTCCGCTGGTCGCTCAGGATTCACAGTACCTTCAGTCAAACGATCCTCAATAGGCTCCATTAGCTCTATTTCGTCGAGCTTGTCGCTCAACCCCGCCATTACTCGCCTGGGCATGAACGATTTCAGCGACGACTCGGCGGTCAAGTTCTACTTGAACCGCCGTCTCCCCGACGAGCCGTCAATGAACAGCAACCAGTCTGATACAGAATCAGTGCTCACCGCTACTGGGCTCACACCCAGCACTTCGATGAGCTCCACTGGCGAGGCACCTGCGTCCGCGACACAAAGCTTCCGATTCGCCCTCCGACTCCTTATTCATCCAGATGACCTCCCAGAAAATGTTGCCTTTGATCCACAAAGTAACGCCATCGTACCCAAATCTATTCTTCTCGAACGCCAGCAGCGATCTGGTGGTGTCGTGGATTTCGACCCGACGGCGTCCCAGGCTCGGGAGAAAATCATTTTCGTACCCAAGAATGCGAACGTCTCGGAGGTTATTGAGGCGGCGCTGGATCGCTTCGGAATCGTGGATGGCGTGGTTGAAGGTGGAGATGAGGTCGAAGATCGCGTTTCAAGGCGGAGAAGCGTTACGAGAGTCAAATATGGACTTTGCGTTGTGCGGGACCAGAAAGGTGAGTGTTTCGTTTTTTTTTTGGTCAAGCGAAGTAGGTGTTTGATACTTCCACCACATAGAAATTGCGCTGCATCCTTCTGGAAAGGTTCTCGACGCTTACGCCACTCCGCCAAACTTTAAAAGCTATGACCGAACTTCGAAAGAGTTCCGTCGTCGCTCAGTGGACGCCACCCTCATCCTTGGTTCTCCCCAAGACTTGCAGGACTCCGACCCCGTCTTCGTTATTCGTCGTCAAGCTCAACGAGGCTTAGGCATCAACTCCCGCCCTTCCAGCTTGAATAGTCCCCGACTCAATAATCCCATCGCGGAGGAGAATGAAGAGAGGTTTGAGCAACCTCCGCAGGGGACGAAGCGACGGTCTTTAGAAGCTCGTGGTCCGCCGGCACTCGCTCCGCCACTACTAAGAGCCGACACGGCACTGTCAACGGCGAGCGGTGACACTGGCTACGCGACAGCATCAGAGGACCGGACAGAAGAAATCGTCTCTCGCGCCGCTTCGCCACAGGCGACTCGTCAAGAAATCATTGCCGCTCAGCGCGCCGTGACGAGGGCAAACCAGCGAGCGATGCTCTCGGCGCAGAAGAACTCGGAGCAAGGAGTCGATATCGTCCTTCCAGATCGTGGGACGATTCGGAGCTCGCGGATTCTCAATACCGACCGAGTGAGGTACTCCTTCATTGATGAAAACGGCACCGTCGACATCAGCGAACTCGTCGAGTCCGAGTGGGCCGGCCAGCGGTCGCACTCGTCGCAGTCTCAGGAAACGCTGGCTACCACGACCGACGCCGACTCTTTCCATAGCCTTGAGTCACCGACTTCGACTGCGAGCTTCTCGACGGTCACAAGTCGTGGTCGACGCTCGATGGAGGACGATGAGGACGACGACCGGCAAGCAATCACTCGACTCGCAGACGCCCGGGTGCCGATTGACGCCCAGCGAGAGGCGGCAAGATCACCAACATCCCCCAATACACCCACAAGCTCGGCTCGCAAGTCGGACGTTCTCCAGGATGCCATCACCCGTCCCGACACTCTTCACACCGAGTCGCTTCAAGACCGTCTCGACCGCGTCCTGGCCAAGGTTCGTGACGGCAAAGCTATGGGTCGAAATTCTCCGAATATGCGACATCGTGGCACGACTGGAAGTGGCCGTTCATCACCGAGTGTGGCACCTACAAATGGTCGCGTTTCGCCAGCCGACCGTCGTCCACCGTCCGGTTCGGGGTCTCAAGGGCGTCGCTCGCCTTTCGCGAATGGTGGGCGGGACTCGCCGTCCATAGACCAGCTCATGGGCTCCTCAGGTCGAAGTCCTCTGTCAGCTGTCCATGGAAAGCAGCCTTCCATCACATCTGTCTCCTCTGCTGGGACGGATCAGCCTTCAACTCCCATCACACCCGGCTCAAACGCCAACTCGTCCTTCACACCTGTCTCAAGCGTCAACTCAAATCATCGTACTCCCGTCGCATATCACTCCGCTTTCGGGCTCGAGACTTTGATGGCCCTCGTTGATGGACAGGCACAGCGTCCGAGCGCAAGGCCAAGGCGAGACCCTGGGTTGGATGGACTGTTTGGGCGACCCGTCGAGTTACAACAACCAGAAACTCGCGAACTCTTTTCAAGTCACGCCAAGACTCTTGATGACTTGGATTCGGTTCGTCCTTGCCTATCGCGATGAAAAATTCCTTGACGCTTACTATTTCCCTCTTTTAGAAACTTGATGTATTAATGGCGAGACTGATCCAAGCTTGAGAGCACTTGTAAATTAGAGTAATTTGGCACCTACTGCGCTCTAAACCTGCAGAAGATACTTCAAGATACTTGCGAGGACGCACCGTTTCCTTCACGAAGTCGGTGTCCCAGGGATACGCCCAAAGATAGCGAAGACAGGCTAATCGCACAGGAACTGCTCCAAGATGTAACTCAATAACGTTGTCCTGCCTCAACTTATGCAGTGTACTGCTGGCCGCCAGTGGCCACGAGTGACCAACAATTTGGGTTGAGCGGCGGGAATCGTGAGCGCTTGAGCGCAAGTATTTTCGTTCCGCGATATCTGCCGTTTGCTGCCAATCTTCACCGGTTCACATGAGCTGTCTCCACAGTAACGGTGGGGTTTCTTCGGCACCGATTACACTCCGATCAGACTCCAGTTGCTGTAGAACACCTGGCCAATTTGCGAAGAAGAAACGGTCACGAAAGCGACATGTGACCGGTGGAGGCTTTTCATCGTATCGTCTTCTGCAACAAGTAGGTACATAGAACTACTTAGTACTCCTGATGAGAATGTCATTACCCTCCTCGAGCTCTCAAGAATTTCGTTTCGAAACTCCACCTAAAGTATGTACACGAACCTCCTCCTCGGACCTCCACCTCACTTCGACTTGGCTCTCCTCGCGACTCTGAATCGCACGTTGCATACAGGACGGCGGTCACTCCCCTTGAGCTCGAGCCGGAAAAAACACCCTTTTGGCGTCTCAAACTCCCAGAAATATGACCTTTTTTGACCCCTATTAAGTGCAAAAATCCGCTACAGGCCATGTATGGATTCAGGAACTTGCCCCAGCGAAAGCTCTCTTCTGAAGAGTACTTTCCAGGTGGGGTAGAGGCGCTCATCCGCAATAGCCCCCGCGCAAGCGGCGCTCAAAGTTTGAAAAACCCGTTTCAAAACAGCTTTTCAAACTCCCAGTTCCGGCTGGGGCTAGGTTCAGCGCGAGCCGCTGGTGTTTTTCAGGGGCGCGAGAAAGAGTCACACACAGCACACGAGGCTCTTTCGTACTTTTTGAGTGTTGGAGGTATATCTTTACACTAAGTGAGAATTATCCACGTTTTTTTTTGGTTGATAGTGTCTTAGCGGGAGGCTGTAGGGGGGGGTCCCCCAAAGGTCGAGTTGACCCAGAGCCAGCGATTAACCGCTCGCCGAGCCTCGCTGTCCTTAGGTTTCGCGCGGGCGGTTAAGCTGAACCTAGGCTGGGGCTAAGGGGGAGTGGCCGCCGTCCTTTGCATACCAACTTAGACAGAGGGCTGCGAGCCTTTGCCACTCTGAGTACTTCGTTTTCTTCACTGTGTAGATCTCAACCCGGTTGGTTCCGTAAGTAGGTAGCGACGTCAGAGTTCAGAAGAACCCCGCGAAATTCACCGTGAAAGATGTACCTGGCATCCAGGCCAAGATTGATCCAGAGCGTTTGCGCAGGCCTTTTGCCGGAAACGCCCCCCACGTACATCTCACTCACAGGTATCGTTCGACACATACCCAACTGTTGCATCACACCTCTTCCAGTCGTCGCCGTCGTCAACTTTTCCGCGCGCCAACTTGCGCCTTCATTTCACACGCCGGCCATCTCCCGCTGCATGCTTTCGGCAAGTGAACGCGACTCAGCGTCTCCTCCATCTGAGCCCAGGGAGATGCGTGGGAGCAACGGACTACACAAAGATCCCGTGAGATCTCAGGCAGCGAAGAATAGGGTTGGGCGTGCTTGTGAAGCTTGCTCGAAGCGCAGGCACAAATGGTGAGACCACCAGGCAAACTATGCGAAGATTACGCTGACGAGAACTCGGTGTTTCCCTTCTACAGTGATGGTGGGCAACCTGTGAGTCTAACTTTCGAGCCTTGCCGGCACTGGGGTGACAGCAAGTGGCAGAAGAGTGCACAAGACGGAGTCAACAACGCGTGTGAGAGCGGCGGCGGACGAGAGGTCGCAAGTGGTGCAGTCAGCTTACATGCGCCTGTCCCGAAAGTCTTGCATTCGCTGCCACACAAACGATGTACCATGTATATACCCAGCAAGGTAAGAATCTGCTTCTTATCTGGGTTTACGTCTCCGTTTTCTCAACGCTACCGGCAGTCTGAACCTTTTTGGCTTCGCAGAAAACGAACGGCGCCGAAGCCAAGCGTCAAATTCGCCATACCACCTCCCGAGCCAGTCTGGACAGTTCCAGAGCACTCTCGTGATTCGAGCGCGTCTCGAGAGGCCTCCGTTCTGCCCTCGCCCACACACCCTACAGAGCAATACTCGCCAGCTCCGGAGAGACAAAATGACACGAGAACCGCAATTTCAACGCAGAGCTATACGACTGCCGCTCCAAAGCTCGAAGGTGAGTTCTCTAGGTTGCGCTGCTATGTTGCGACGCTCCTACCTAGCGGTCTGAGGGTTAGAAAATTCATCACCATTTTGTAGACGAAAAGCCCGAAGATTCATCCGTCCTAGGCGTGCCTCACTTTCATCACGATTTTGCTGGCATGTCACTTGGGGGAAGCGAGTCTGGGCCTGCAACTGCTTCTCCAGCAAGCTGGGATTCGGCTCAGCGAGTGGAGCTGCCTGAAGAGCTTATCTCGTCAGTTCGGATCTCATCAAGTTTCATTTCTCGCTATCACTGATTTGCTCTTCTTCAGTATCATACTTAAACAGTATTGGAAGTAAGTTTGATCAACTGGCTGATTGGTTTGTGCGATCGCCGTGACTGACGTGCTCCCACACCTCCTCAGCATCGTACATGTTTTTTGGCCCATCTTCTACAAGCAAGAAATTCGAGACCCGTACAGCTCGGCAATCTACAATGATGTTCCAGCAATGGCCGTAAACGCGATGATCATTGCCGCGGCGGGAACCTTGGAGTGCACCAGAGCACACCAAGAAACTTTGGATGCCCTCTTATGGACGTACGTAATACTCGTTTCCTTCTTCTCGGCATGACTGAACTTTCTCGCTCCTTAGTACCGAGCGGGATGTTCTGATCACGGCAGTCGAACGCCCCTCCATTGCCGTTTGCCAGACGCTCATTCTCCTGGGCCTCAAGTCCCACCGCTGTTGTCAGACAAACAAGACTTGGCAGTTTATTGGACTGGTGAGTGAGACATTTTACTGATGTCCACGACCCCGACTGACGACCCACTCAGGCTTGTCGAACAATTGTCGGATTGGGCTTTCACCGGGATCGACCGCACGAACCGGACCTTCAGACTAAACGCCGTGTCTATTGGGTAGCCTTTATTGCCGATAAGCTGGTGGGGATTGAGCGTAAGTTCTCTGAGCTGAAAGAAGCGGACACGGGCTAACTTCTTTGTGCGAAATAGTCGGTCGACCCTGGGCTTTGCGAAGGGCCGACTCGGACGCCAAGCTCACGTCGGAGAAAGACGTAAGTGAAAGCTCGAGTTACCCCTCCCATACTTTGCTGACAATGTGTTTATGTTGAAAAGCTGGAAGAGGTCGAAGTCGGAAATTTGCTGTACCCAGTCGACAATCAGCCTGGACCTGGTCGCGTCTTATCGACGTTCAACGCCGGATGTCGCATGGCCGTCATATTTGAAAAGGTCATGGACTGCCGTACAACATTCGCTACTCCAGTGCAGAGGGAAGCAGCCGTTACGGCCATCGATGCTATTTGCTTGCGTTGGGCCGCTATTTTGCCAGCATCTCTTCGCCAAACGGAGGGAAACATCCTTCCAATGAACATGGGAGCAGCATACACCCTACACTACAGGTGCGAAAGATTCCTCTTCGCTCTTGTGTGTGTACTGACCTCATCACATTGGCAGCTGTATGGCTCTCCTTCACATTTCCGCCGCAACCGACGCCATCCTTTCACGAAAATCGCCCGCCGAGGACGTCAGCTTGAAGCGCATCGTAGACATCTCAACAGACTGGTCCTCGATGGTGGCAATGGTTGGCCAAAGATATTCTTTCAGCGTGCAATGCGCTCTTCCCATAACGTGCGTTGCTACTGTCACTAGCATCCGTCAAAGCGACTCGAAACCTAATGCGCCATCTCTCAGGTTCCCGACGCTTCTCCTCTGCACCACAAATAACCTCATCGGGTCACACGAGTCACTAGAGGCGAACAGGCATCTACTGGCAGGTCTGATGACTCATCGAGAGCGTGCAAGAAATCTAGACAGTTACGCCTCCATATCGCACATTGTACGTTCTTTCCCTTTTCCTTTTCTACGCGGGGCGAGCTCAGCTCACGATCCTCAACCTTCCTAGATCAATAGTATTAGCTCCCTCGTACCCTCTGTACCATCCACCGTCTACAGTCAGCATGCGCAATCACCCATCCACTCCCCAGGGTATTCAGAACCTGGTAAGCCTGATCTTGAGCGCAATCCGGCTGATGCTGATACGAACACCCTTAGATTCCTGGATGATCCAGGACAACCTAGAGCCTTCGTTTGCGTATCCTCCCGATGAGATGGGAATCCCAGGCTACGGAAGCGCGAGCCCGACTGACTGGGTTGTAGGCGCCGGCGACAAGTCTCGAGAGGAAGGCCCGGGTCGATATGGGGGCTTTGGAGTCCCTGGATCTTTTGGATCATTCGTTCAAGCATAAGGAAACATCTGTAGTTTTTATAGTAGTTAATCGAGTACCTGTTGTTTTGTCCTTTTTATAACTTTGCACCTTTCGGGTTCCAGATTTGCTTCGGGGATGCGGTGGCTTTCCCCTGTAGACCCACGCCTTGATAGTTACAATGAAAGGACACTGAAGCGACAATAAATGAACATGGAAAATGTTGCGCTGCGAAAGGGGCTGAACTTGTCAGCACTTGATCGAGTCTTCTCCTTGCTTCTCCCTTCATTCCTGTCCAGATCACCTTCCTGCTGGGATTAAAGTGGAAGCATGCCGCCACATACTGCAGCTGCTCGTACGGATGCCGACTATCGCGAGCTTCGCCATCCCTCGACCGCTCCTTCGATGTCCCCACGCGCCAACACTTCCTCTCCCGCGCCATCTCCCGCCGACGCCTCTGATTCTGAAGCTCCTTCTTTCATCTCCGAGCCATCAAACACCTCTACCGACCAGGCTGACACGGACTCCTTGATCGACGCGTCCGCCTCGGAAGTGGAAGCACGCGCCCTCGAGTTCCTCCACGACGATTCGGCGCCACATCCTCTTTCTTCTTCCTCCACTCTCCTTCATCATTCAGCTCAAACAGCAGCAGAAATCGCAGCTCGTATCGCAGCTCTAGGGCCGAGCATTGGACTAAACGACCTTCCTCGAAAGATCCCAAAGAGCATCGAACAACAAGAGGAACAACAAGCTTTTGCCGTCGCTTTCTTGAGAAAATGTCTGGACGAAGCAGAGGACACGGACTGGATGTATAGAACTCCGCCGGCTTTCGCTGCTCCGGGAGCGCTGGATCCGAGAGGGGGGGATTCCGCGACGAAGGACGCTGGCGACGGCACCGCTTGGTTGGACGATGCGTTCAATCTGGAAAGCTATCCGGCTTTTGAAGATGAAGGAGCGGAGGAAGGGCATGCGCTCGATGAGGGAGGTGGTGGCTTGCAGTTCATGGACCTGGGAGGCGAGAGCCAGTTTGGAGGTCCGTCGACTGGGACTCCTTACCTGAGAGATGGAGAGGAGAACTCTGTCGGAGCCGGATTTGGCACGGGAGGGAGAGGGAGGACGGGAGGACTTACCAGAGGCGTGTCGGAAATGGCTATGGACTGAGGACGGGCGAGAGAGGGTTCTGGTAAGTCGCTCCTAGTCTGCTAAGCTTATTGATCTCGGAGATTAACTTTCGATAACTCGTAGGACTGCGATACGGCCTATTCGCCCGCCTGGGCACCTTTTAAAGACACGTACCAGCCTCACTCGACCGTCCGTCGCACGAACGTCGAAGACCCTGGTTTCCCATCGCCGCCGCCTCACAGCAACCTATTCGGAATATCACCAGTCCAATCAGATCCAATCTCCACTCAACCTCCTTTCTTTTGTTCCTTTTGGGGCAACATGTATCAAACGGCTGAGCAAAATCGAGTTTTGAAGGCCCGCGAGCGAGAGGATGCTTTTCAGATGATCATCTTGAAGGGGAGGAGGTTGCTAAATCAAAAAAGAGCGAAGAACAAGTATTAGGCGATAGTAAAGCTAGTCGTGTGCAGGGAGAAGGAGGAGGGTGAAAAACAAGTTGGAAAGGGAACGAAAGAACGAGGAAGGGAGGCGAGGCGAGGAAAGACAGACAGGGGGAGGGAGGGGTAATAAACCAAGATGGAAGAGGTTGCGAGATGCGGGAGAGGGGATATGTTGCAAACGAATGAATGTGAAAAAGAAAATGAAGAAATAGAGCCGTAATAACATCGCCTAGTCTTCCTCCGGCTCTGGCTCCACAGAGTCAACGATCTCGCTGACGAGTACATTTAGTAATCCCGGGACTTCTCGCTCGGCTTGTTCGATGGCCCTTCGAAGTTTGAGAATCGATTCGCGAGCGGCTTGGTTGGTGATTCGGGCGTGGATCTGCGTGCGAAGCGAAGCAAGCGGTCGATCCGTCAGCTCGACCTCTTACTCCCTATCCGACAAGATGAGAAGAACACTCACCGAATCGATGACGGGCAGCACCACCGTATCCAAAATATTCCCACCTTCCTCATCTTCATCACTATTACTCCCATTCGTGCCATTAGTCCCATGTCTCTGATGATACTCTCTCTCCCTCTCTCTCTCCTCCCTCTCCCTCTCCCTCTCTTCCTTGACACCTCTCTCCTTTTCCCTCTCTCTCCTCATCCTCTCCTTCTCCCTGTCCAATTCCACTCTCGCCCTATCCTCATTCTGCACACTTTGGGAGCTCGAGAACTCTGAATATTCGCTATGAGCAGATTTCGCAGGCGAACCAGGTTGGGAAGCTGAAAGTGGTGCGGAGGCAAGCTTGACGGTGTTGAATGCTGGTGCTAGGGCGTAATCTCGGGCGATTGGAGGAGGATTTTGGACGGGACGGGATTGGGTAGGGGTCGTGGAAGTGGGGTGAGAGTTTGAA